>JAWLRI010001075.1:1088068-1103636 GCA_034781795.1 Crypturellus tataupa
AAACATTAACAGAGATCAGAAGCAAAGTAATACAGAACATAAAAATATTTAAAGGCTATTTCGGTAATTTGCATTTTTGCATAGCTTAACTTTGATTATAATGTTAACATTTTAATATATAAAATTATTAAATAATCATAATACAAATATTCAATTCATTATGCTATCTGGTTTAAATATAAAATTCAGCTACTCAAGTAGTAGGTCGAACAGCCGAAGTAACCTATTCAGGTAGGTATAAATACCTAAGTTAAAAAGTACCACACCCTGTCAAAAATAGCATCTTGACTTCAGCAGCTGCTGTATCAAGAAAGTCTTCAGTTCCCAGAAGGCCAAAACCTTGCACATTTTCAACATGCAAAATTTCTCCAGCTTGTTTTTCAGTGCAATAAGTAGTGCAACATTTTTGCATCAAGGATGAGAATTGTGAATAGAGAGTTAGAACTCGCCGATAAATACATTAGTAATAGGTAAATTGTACAACATTCAAGTTTCTGCTAGAACTTATTCATAATTAGTCGGAAACCACTTACTGCAATCAGTTGAAAACTTTTATGAAGCATTGCCACCAGGAGTTTAGTTAATACTATCACAACCACCACATTGTAGGTACCAACAATAACAGCACCCACGAAGGACTGCAGTTCTTCACCATAGCTGAAGCGTGTGACAAAGATTGCTACATGTGCCAGGGAGAATATATACCAGAATAGAGCAAAACATGTGCCAATAAACCTATAAAACAAGAAGAAAATCTCTTGTTAGGTAAAATAAACATCAGATGTGAACTCAACGTGAATCCAATTTCAGTGAAACTGAATAAAATAAAATTGGAATTTAAGGGGCAGAACACCATGGATATTTCAAAGATACTAAACTCACGAATGGAACGTGTCGTTGCTTTGTTGCTCACAGAAAATTCCTGCACAGTCCTTTTCTTCATTTACAGTAAATCCTTTATCATAAAGTTGTGTCAACCCAATTGTGAATGAGAACAAAACAAGAAGAAACATGCCCAGAAATTTTCCAAAATCCTGCAGCATCTGGCCCATCGAGATCTGTGAAATAGATTTATTCCCAGTATGAGTAAAAACATATATTTTTTTTTGTTTAGTCTCTCAACATGCCCCTCCTCAAATCTATTTATTTTTGTTTGTAAGTATTTAAAGTGTAAGATGCTAGGACAACCACAATATTGGGAGGTGTCTTTATATCATACATGTGATTTTTCAGTGATATTTCCCAAGTTGCGTAATTTAAGAATTTTAATGTAAATGTATTTATTTTCAATAAATCATAACTGATATGTGCACATTTTTCTGTATCGTAATTTATTACAGAAGGTAATTAGGGGCTTCCAAATCAATAAATAAAAACAGTATATAAGATGCATTTGAACACAAACACCATCACAGAAAGATGAGAGAGCACCTTACATGGACATGGAAATAAAGCATCTGGTATCATAATTATGATAATAATGTAAATCCTATTTTCATATGACTCATACCATGCACCAAACAGCAGGCTGGGAAAGAATCACTGCTCAGCTCTGCGAGGATGATTTCCTGGGAGATGAAGCTCCCCCCGGGCAGTCCAGCCCTGCTGCAGGGCTGGTTCCCTCTGACTGCTCGGCTGAGCAGGGAAGGGCTCCAAAGAGCATCCGCAACCGCAGGCAGAGCCACACTAACTACACTGCTCGGCCAGAGCACACATCTGCCCCCAGCAGAGTAATTCCTAACTTCTGGCCTTCTAGAAAACTAAACGTTTGTTGGTCCCAGACGAGAGACACAAGCAGTTAAAACGATATGCACCAGAAGTGCAAACCTCCCAGGGTTAATTTGTTTGGAATACTGTGCAATAACACAGCCCAAGTACCAGCTGTGTTCTTCCGACAGTCACAGTATTGCTTTCTATTTTGAATTTCAAAGCACTTGAAAGTGGATGAGTCAGTCAAACCAAAACTAGGGCAACACCATTCTACCTTCTCTTAATAAAATCCTTTTAAAAATGACAGTCAACTTAAACTGTATTAAAATAAGTTTTACCAGTCAGTAAAATAAATGAATTCTTAAAAATAGCGGCCAGTAGCCAGTAGCTGCCTGGTCCCACCCTCCTGGGTTGCCATGCCATATTTGATTACCACCACCTGAACTTTGTGACCTACTTTCAGAAAATACTGTAAGAGTTGTTGCACAAGCTGTACTGGCCAACAGTAATAACATAAGCTTCAGTGTGTCACTGAATGGGGTGACTGTTGACTGTTTTTATTTACCTGGAAAATTTCATAACACAGCCTCCTAATAAAAAAAAACTGTGAAAGATCTAGTACATAAATAAATAGTACATTAAACAGTGAACCTCTTTAGAATATGTGAGAGACTTTAATGTTCAATTTGTAGGACAAGCCTAATGCAACATCAAGATTTCAATGTTATTTTCAAGTAGAAGTTGCAAGTAGATTACAGCTTTCCTATAGTTACATAGTGACAATTAGGGAAAAGAAAGGAGCAAGAATTAAAAAGAGAAAAAAAGAAAGGCATTTTCCAGGTAAATTGGCTATAGAAAACCTATGAATATTCTATTTAAAGTGCCTTTTAGCATGGTTTAAGTAGATAGCAACTAAATAATTCCATTTATTTTATAACAGAAATACTATGGCACATTTAACAAAAATATTATAAATAATAATAATTTGTAAAGTAAAATTAAGTACTCTAAATCATTAAAATGAGTTGAACCATCAAGGTTTTCAGCTATTCCCTGAAGCAAGACCTGGTGATCTGAGCCAAAATTATTTACTCCAAAACCTCTTTTAGTGTAACTTCAGCTGCAGAGGTAGAGTTAAAAATATACTGCTCTCAAAAAAAAATCTGTTCTACCTTTGTGATTGGTAACCACCAAGTTCCTTGCAGGATCCTTTCAAATTGTCCACCTTTGAGAGAGGTTCTTAAAACCAGCTCTGTTCAGTGGAAGACACAGTATTGATTCAACCTATTAGACAAGCTGCACCAGCATCATCACTGACTGACTACTCCACTCAGCCTTCATATTTTCTCATTCACCACACACCTGTAATCATAACAATGATGTTGCCAATCAACTATATTAACTAAATACCACCGCTATCAGCTAAAGGGAAAAACAAAAACCAAAACACAAACAGAAAAACACACACCTGCAGACACATCTGTAGTATAAATATTAAGCTACGAACACATAACCTCAGATGAAAACAAAGGAAGTGGATACATAACTAGAGGCAAAAATAAAACAAAACCAGAGAACTCATTTTAAAAAATGTGAACTAACACGTCTTCCATTCTTTATCTTACCTTTCTCCTCCTAAATCTGTATATTTTACAGGATTAAGAAAATATCAATGCAGTACCACTTCTAATTTCTACTTTTGATTTCTATCTTTGTCTGTAAGCATTATGAAACAGACTTTGGATTGCAAATTAAGATGAAGTTTAATATTTTCCTCAAGCAGTCGCAATATTCACCTGGAGTGGTCCCAGAATAGAGCTTGTTGTATACATGAAGAAGAGACGTAGATAACTAAGAACATTAGCGAAAGCGAAGAGACCTTCTGCCACTAGGGTAGGGTGGAAAGCATCCCAATCCTTCCTTTCAGCATAATCATGGAACTAGAATTTTAAAAGGACAACAAGAAATCACTTATAAATACATAAGTGCACTTATGCACCATTCCTTCCTCCAGAACAGGTAAGAGCATAAAAGAACTTTAACACACATGATTTATAGATAAAGAAAGACGTAGTATTTCTTGCTTCCATAGAGACTCTTCATTTATTTCTAACAGCTTCAATGTATTCAATGTGGAAACAAGATGCTAAATGAACATTGTTATTTGGTTTTCTACAGAACCATAAAGGACAAAAATTATTATGTAAAACTGAAAAAAAAGTCATAATTGTTAAACAGGACAAAAATCCTTCACCTTCAAAAGGATAATGACTTAAATCAGCAGCAAAAGGCTCTTATCACAGCAAAGGAATGACCACTACAGGCAAAGCATAAGGCTGGGAAAACAGCCCAGCCCAGCCCAGCCCAGCAGTCACACTCTCCTTTTTCCAAGAAACAGAGCTTTCCTTTCCAAATATTACCAGTCTCTCCATCACTAATATAAGGATAGAAGAAGTGAGTCAAATACCATGTTTGGAAGAACTGAACTAGTTTTTTTCCCTCTCTGCCGCCAGACAGTTATCAATTCACAGTTTGCAAAACAACATGATGCTGCTACTGCACTGGCCTGGCTTTTACCAAAATATCCATCTTCACACCTGGCAGCTTGCCCTATGCTGCACCATTAACAACACAAGTAAGAGAAAAGAAAGGATAATTTTCAAAAAATTATCAGAGAAAACACAATACTCCTCTGTGGTCTTGGAATTAAGTCTTCTTACTACACAAAACATTGTTGAAGCACATGAAAAGCTTTCAAAATCTTAATTTTTTGTAACAAATGTTAGGCAATCTAAAGACCAAAGTTATCTCTGTACTGTTTTGATTATACAGAATAGGGCTAGCTTAAATGCCAAATCAGACAAGTTGCTTTGGGAGCTTTCCCCAAATGCAAATCAAGCTATCTGGAAGATAAGGAAGAGGGCAGTAACTGCCTGAGGGCCCTAACTACATGGAGCTGCCCTAGTCCTGCTGCATCTTGGACTTGAAAGTGAAGCTGACCAGGGCAGCCCCATGTAGTCAGAGCCCCAGGAATTACTGCCCTCTTCCTTATCTTCCAGATGGCTTGGTTTGTAGCTGGGAAAAGTCCCAAAGCAGCTCAAACTCCTGTCTGCCCAGGCAGCTTCTCCTTCAGGTCCAACGTGCAGCAGGACTAGACAGCTACATGGCACGCAGGACACAAGTTGCATCCACCCTGTAACTACTATTAACACAGTGCACTTCCCTACAACGTACTGTACCTAACATCTTTACATATTTTGCAGAAACCTACTAAAACTACAGTTAAAGGAAAAAAAAAAATCATCAAATCATCATGCTCATCAAATGCATGTATTTCCTATTAAAGCAAAAGAGCAGTACAAAATCAAATTGTAATCCTTCTAGCCCTGCCCCTTCCTCAATTATAACCTCCATTTTCCGCTAAAAGAAGATGAGTTCTCTATTTGCACAGTCAGTCCCAGAGTAACAGATTAATCAAAAAGGGTGTTCACCTTGTTATGGGCAACGACTTTGAGAGCAAATGTTGCCAAATACAGGGAATTCATGACAAAACTAAGCTGATTACGAGACTCTTCTAAGAAGTCTTCCAAACCATCATACCAGAGTCTCTTAACATCTGACCACACCATTCCTGCAGGGGGAAGAAAAAAAAAAAGGCATTAGTAATAATGCAAAAGATGTTTAACCTCTTTAAATCTACTTCCCAGCGAGGAACCAATAAAGATGGCATGAGGAAAAATGAATGCGAAAATAACATGAGGAGGGAAAAGGTAAAAACAAAAAGGGAAATCAGCTTAGTAACTGAGGCTGGAAAGATCCAAATGCTCAGTAGAAATATTTCTTACTGTAATGACATCAAGTAACTTATATGAAAAGATACCACGGCTTAAGTCTCCAAAAAAAAAAAAAAAATTAATCTAGAGTAATGAGCACTTAAAGATTAAGAATTTTTATTTTCATTGATTTTTACTATTGTTAACAACGCCTGACAGAAAAATGCAAATTTTACTAACTGAATATCTGTTATAGACTCACATTTTTCTATTACTTGAAAGGACCTTTAAATGACATACAACGACACCTTTGATTTCTGTGAATAATCACTTATTTAATATTTTTGAGTACCTTAAATGCATGCTACTATACTTAGAAACAGAAGAAAAGCAGTATTTATATAACTGTTATTTAAGAACTACTAGACCCAGTCTACCTTTCAGGACTTGGCAAATTCTCTGAAACTTTGGCTCAGCAAGAAGAAAAATAAAGTGGAAAAAAAAGTATTTAGGCATGACTACTTGTTGAATCAGTTTTGCTGCAATGTTGTAAGGGTTAAACAGAGTAAGAGAGAGAGTGCAGAGTTCCAGAGGAACGCAGATCTCTCTTGTTCCAGGTTACACACAAAATCTCTTGAAACCTCAATCTAGTACCCCTCATGAGATCAGCATGCATTTTAGTTGAATTTGTCAAAGCAAACCAGTAAAAGAAGCTGCTGCAATGCTATATTAGAGAAAATGAGTTGTGTTGCTTACTTTGCTAGGGCATTTTTATCATTGAAGCTCATGAATTTTAAAATATTACATGAAGGAATTAAAATGCTTTCTAGTCTTTCAGTAAAATTTTCAAGACCACTTCATGTCAGATCTTCTGCCTACACTAGATTTGAAGGAATGATTGCAATCTTGGTTTCAAAAACCAAGTAAAAGGATTTCTAAGATTAAATAGTAAATCTAAAGAAAAAAGAAAAGTGTTTAATATCTTTAGTGTGTGTATCTGAAGATTTCAAGTTTAAGACCTGCATGTGTTTGTCTTTTCAGCATCCACACAAAGTACTAAACAGCTAACTACTAAACAGCGAACAACTATATTATTATTAAACTCACATATTTAATTACCCTATATTAAGGAAAAATTCTCAGATATTCCTCTATCAAATTCTTATCTAAATAAAACCAATACAGACATGTTAAAAGGCCTTATGAATTTCCATTTTATACAAAAGTTCACAAGGAACCCACTTTGCAAAAATTATACCTGTGCTCCCTCTACTGCATCAACCAGAATTAACATGCATAACTTCAGGTATTCTGATAATAGTAACAATGACAGAGAAATAGAAAAACTATGAAAAGGACGGGTGGGAAAGAGGGGAGAATCTTGTTTCTGGCAATATTTTAAACCAAGAATGAGGGAAATTCACAGGTTCTATTTATTAGAACTGATATTAAAACAAAGCAGTGTGAGGCTTGATTTATGACTGTAAACGGCACGTTTACTCCAGTAACTCGCAATTCAGAAAGGAAAAACAAAAAAAAATGCGTACAATGCATGAATACTTTTAATCCACTTTTATCTTTAAATGAAGAGCATAACTAATTAGAAATGAGTAGTTTGATGACTAATACTTAGATTCTAGAATAATGCTTTATGCAGACATAAACAACTGAGTGGTCAAGATCATTATCGTTTTTATATAGAAACGTGAGAAACTGAAGATATTTAAAAAATGCTAGATTGCTGGTAGATGTCTATTTTCATGTTTGTTGTTGTTTTCATAAAAAAAACTCAAAATGATTAAAAATGCTACATCATAAATAATCTAAAAAAATCTAAGGTGATATGCTAATTAATTTTATTTCTAAATTTAGCGCGAACTAAAAGCAATTAACTGTAGGCTTATATTTGTTACAGAACTCTTAACTTGAGGAACACATTTGCTTTCCACTTGTGCTTTTCAAGTCAGTATTTTCAAATGTCTCTAATTAGGAAAACATACAGCTTTTACAGTAATTACACTGTATCTCACTCGCATCACGCCAAATGCTATCAGTCTCTCTAAAGTTAAACTTAGTTCCTCCTGTCAGATCCTGTAATCTTCTGCCTCTCTGAAGCTTTGTTTTCCTTGATAGCTAGAAATTGTTGTAACATATCACATTCCTTCACTCAAAATGTGTTTTGTTTCTGTAACACTTCACTCCAAAGTGCAAACCTCGGTCAAGCAACGATTAACATGATCAATTCATGAAGCTGGAATACAAATCATTGTTGTTAGATCAACGACAGAAATTTTCATCTACTTTATCCAAATCATACCTACCAATTAGCCATATTATCAAAAGATAGTCTATTCTTTCAAGTGCTGGCCCCATTGTATTCTTCTTATTCTCATTGTAGACCAGGGAGTACAAATTAAGTAGCAACAGAAATGTGAAATATGAAGCTCCATGAATAATAAACTTCATGAAAGGAGTGTGAATTATTCGACCCACTCGAGATTTAGGGGCTAACAAGTAACACAGCGACAGAACTGGCCAGAAAACACCAACTGTCAAAACAGTCAAAATCTTCTTGCACGTGTGCTTGCGCCGGTAGCCGGCCATCTGTCCAAACCACACAGTGTTAAGAAACTGCTGGCAGTTAGACTGAGCCACAAACTAGGAGAAGGAGAAAAAAAATAAAGAGAGAGAAACAACAGAGAAATCAACTACACGTTTCTTCACAATGATTACTACCTTTAAAATTCATTTTCATACTACACAAAAATGAGAAAAATGTAGAAATGAGAATATCATTAAAGTTGAAATAATTCTCTCCCATCCACTGTTTTAATTTCCCTCTAAAGCCAGCAGCTAAACAGAGAGTACATATACTAGAGCTTTAAAAGTTGTCAGGTTACGGTATATAAATAATGTTATACCCAAGACACCTTCATTATCCGTGTCCTGTAATTGCACCTGAAGAGTAAGATATCATTACTGTAAGATACTATCCACATTGTAAAATGCAATGCCATAATAACACCAAAATGACCATGCAATTTTATATGTACTACTTAAAATCATTATGGCTCTGTAAAGCAGGATTAACCTTAAATCAAAGCAACCTATGCTGAACTAGCCCACAATAGAAGAGATTTGGTCTGAAAAAAAAATATGTAGACTATGTAGCTTCAAATTATAGTTGCTGATTTGCATACAATTAAAATGAATATATTAACCCTACAGCAAAGTTTATAACTTAATTTCAAAACAAAAGCAACTCTGATATTATCAAATTTTAGAAAGCATCATGAGAAAGTCACAAAACTTGGCAGCAATGAAATACATTCCTCAAAGATTATTTTCTTCACAATAAATAAAGAAAAAAATTTACTCTCATCTAACTACTATAAGCTTAAAAACACAACAAAACAGTATGCTCATTTAATGCATGCCAGAACTATGTAATGCTGATCCAAGGTATTTGGTAACAGAGGCTTGTGTCTTTTAAACATTATGCATTTTAACAGTTAATTTGGGAAATTCTGGAAACTATTCTTTATTTAGAAAGTTTAAGATGAGGAAAAAACAACAAAAGGTGAAGAAACTTATGTCATATCTCCTTTTACTATTGTCTAAACTCTCATTTTATTAATTACTGAAGATTTAAATCTGAAAAAAAACAGCTTTACATAAGACATCATCTGCTTTTCTTGAAATTTTTCATATTATCGCTATCAATTATGTACAGAAGAAAAAAAAGAAAAAAAATCTTTCTTCCTATTCCCAGGCCTTGTACTAGAATCCCAAACACACCTATATACTCAAAGCATACAGAAGCTCTATTATTCCAGAACAGAGGTGCTATTCAGTTATGCAGTGTAAGTCTAAAAATTTCTGAACACCACAGACAGGTCTGAACCAAAGCTGAAGAGCTCAGGAGAAATGAGAAGATAAACCCTTTGTGCCATCTAATGGTCCAGATTTCCCTAATAATGGTCTGAATACACAATAATCACTACTAGAGCTGGTGACACAGTAGTAATCTGTGTATCATGATGTTCTTCAAAGGAAACATGGGAAAAATATATGGAAATAGTACTGCAAGATACTAAACGTTTCACCTAAAAATATTCTCTGTATTACCTTCTCCCCTATACCTGTTTATTTCCATTTCTATGTCTTGAGGCAGAATCAGAAATTGTATGAATCACAAGCAAAATATGATATGGGAAGTCTATGAAACTAGAGCAAACCTCTTTCTGATTATACTTGATTGCAAGCTTTAAGCGACTTAAATTCATCCTCTCTTCCAATAGTCCTCGCTTGTCAACATGCTCATCACTAGATGTATGATTTAGAATGACTTCCAGCTCCCGTGAATTCCGTGCCTGTGCAAGCAAGTCTTTAGCAAAGGTTTTGCACTGCTGGGCTAGTTCCTCATAATCATTTCTGAGGAACAAAGGGAAAAAAAAGTAGATAAAACACACTGATAATATAGTTTTGACTAATTCATTAACTATTTATGTTCAAAATATATTGATTATTATGCTAAGGCAAAAGAAAAATCAAATATTTCAAGTATTCTTAAGGTAACACTGTAGTTTTCTCTACATGATATAACAATTATATTACTTGAGATCACTTTACAACTCCACTAGATAGATAAAAAGCTAAGAAACAGTTAACTCTTAGCTTTTCTTTCTTTCTTGAGGACCACATAAAGAGTTAAAACTTAGTGTTATTCTCAGGAAATGAGAAAGTCACAAAATAAGTAATTTCTTAATTCTCTACTTATAGGATAGCTTTGGGTGTTCCTTTTATTCATGCCACTTGAAATTTACGGTCTATTCACTAAATAATATTTATCCATATGATAAATACAAGAAAAGAAATCACATGGTATGCTTGTCTCGCCTAACGATCTCTTTCAGTGACAAGGTGTATCTCAAATATGCAAGTCAAATACTTAGGATACAAGATCAGCTAATCTTCACTATCAGTCAGATTTTTTTTTTTTTTTTTTGTTCTCAGAAAAAATGTGGTTTTTTTTTTCTATTAAGTTTCAGAAACGCCAAACATGCATTTCAGCTTTCCCATATTATTAAGAGTTAACACATAAGCACATAAGTGTTACATACTTCCATCTTGATGTTACATTAAGAAAAAAAAATTGCAAACATACTTCTGAGATCCTCATATGATTAAAAACTGTGTGATCCTGAAATAAAACCATACTTAGTTTTACTCTTGCTTATTTTTCCAGAGTAGAGCCAATCACATTGGACTGTCTGCGCCAAAATTATTTAATTCAGTCTTGCAAAATACTATATTTTTAAGTATTACTTTAAAACCACGCATTATGAAAAACTGAGACTATACCTTTTCTAATGCACACACATTTCCCACTTATGTCATTTCATACAAGTATTATGGTAGCTTTGTGATTTACTCAAATCCTACCTGAATTCAACCTCAACAAGACTTAACTCCTTCAAGTCTGCACTAAGTTCAAAAGCTCGCAGGATTGGATCCTCCTCTGTCAACATTATCAAGGCAGGACTGGCCAAACACCGATAGATGTCAAGACGAAACCTGGGACAAAAGAAAAAAACAGGCAAATGAAGTGATTTCTTTTAAGTAACAGTTTCAATTCAGAACAATGGAGTCTGAAAGAACAATGGTGTTTCTTAAAATTAGAAAATAAAAGTACATTACATACATATGTGCATATGGCAATAGAAGAAATTGGTTTTGGTCCAGTTTTCTTGTCCTTCATATACTTAGAACTCCCATTATTTGAATATCAGAACCTGCCAAACTGGTGCTTTTTCTTCTTTTCCCTACTGCTCTTTCAGCTGTTATCAGCACATCAGCAGAAGATCACCAGTTATGGAAACTGCTGAAATTTTGACATTTTAAAGCATTACACAGCACAGTGTATATAAATAAGGACCAAAGTCTTAATCCTAAATCTTCTTCACTTCAAAACAAACCTGATCTGTGCCAGCAGCTCTCTATAGCCATTTTTATGCAAAGAGCTATTACTCTCATGTTCAGCCCTGCTACTGGACACAAATCAGAATATGCAAAAATTTGGGGGTTCCCCATCCTTTACAATAATTAAGTGGTCCAAACTCTAAATCATTATTGAGGTGAGTTAGTCAAACTCCTGTCCCCACTCCAGAGGCAGGTCTTAGACAAACTTCTTAAAACAGGTTTTCAGTGCTATTTTGTACAGTTTGAAGTCTATGCTTTACTAAAATATAATTCCAGGTATCAGGATCTGCTCTAGAATAGCTTAATATCAGCATCAGTAATCCTCTTATTCCTTTTCTTTTTTAGATCTAACATTTGGATACATACTGGAGTAATTCCAAATGAAATACTGTAATTGTAGCCCACTTATCTCTGAGTTCTGATTTTTTTAAAAACAAAACAATAACGTATATTAAATTGTATTCAGGTTCCAAATATATTGCTTCCAACATACAGCTTTCTTTTCAAATCAGTAAATCCATCATTTGTATCTCTACTGAAAAAAATTATATTTTCCAAAATATTGAAAAAATACTGGTTTCGGTTTATATTGTTCATTCCCCACTACATAAAACTAAACACTCTTGGGAATACATGACAAATATCAACATTTTCACTCCAGCTCAAAGAAGGTGGCAATAATCTACTTGCTTAGTACCTATACTCTCAAGGTATGGGGGGGGGGGGGGGAAAGCTTAAATTGAATTAAATGAATGTATGAATGTTCCTAAATGAATTAAATAACAAAAACTACAAAGGTCACTATCATTCATCATCATGTCCAAGCACAACTCATTCCTAAGAACAAACACATCCCTTGCAATAGAGGGTTGCAATATTAAAAGGATGCACTGATAAACATCACATGAGCAATATTGGAGAATTAAGGCAAGATTTATTTCATTAATGTCATTATTTAGCAAGTCTTACCTGGAATGCCGTAGACTATCTTTTTTGTTCTTTGCAGTACAGAGTGTGCATTCACAGCCTACAGCATGAGGTTTGGGTAATGATATATCCTGTTTTAACAGCATAGTGAGAATTTCATAGTTGTTACGATGAGCAGCTAAAATGACAGGTGCAACATCCATGGTTGTTGAGTACTCTGGATTCTGAATGCGTTCCATTAGTTTCTGCAATGAAATGTGGAAAGTATCTAAAATTATTTCATACAGTTTTGTAACAATGTTTACAAGTACATTTATCTTAACTGTTCAAAATAAAGACATTCAAGATTCAGCATTTATAAGGCTACTGGATATAGGCAGTAAAATAAAATGAAGTGTTCTGTCCTCTAAGGTAAAAGAAACCATAAGAATATTTGCTGATGCCCATCCTTAGAGATGTAAAACCTCTTTTAATGTTGATGTTTTAAATAGCACATTTACCCTGAAAACAACATAACCAAGCATTCTATGACCAAAACCCAAGAAATAAGAACACTCAACTACAATGGTTGGTCTTGAGGATCTTTTTGGTCGGTGATTAAGTAGAATGTCAACAGCTCCCACGACTTCCGAATCAATAGCCACCAAAAGTGCATCTGATGACTAAGGGAAGAAAATAGGTTAAATGTGAAAAGAGCAATTTTTAAAACAGCATAAAGAGTTAATTTGAAGTCAAACTGCAAACTTGTCCCCTTTCTCTCTCTCTCTCTTTTTTTAGGTTCTAAAAAAAGCCTTCTAAAACAAAGCTATATACTATTACCACGTGTACAGACGGGAGACAAATATAGGTGGTCATTCCAAGAGCTAGCATAGTATTTATTGACTTTTTTTTTTTTTTTTTTACTGCATGAGTAAGAAAACAAGGAAACATGGAAAATATCTTTAAGCAAAGGTGATGTGGGATAATCAGAAAATCAAGTTCTAATGGACAGCTTACGAGACAGGCTGGGAAATGTTTTTTAAGAACATGTTGCACAAACCATTCTGTTCAGAAAAACAGATATATCTGATGAGCAGAAGTATCAGCTCTGCACTCCCAGTTCAGTGGTAAAGCTAAGAAAATAAGTTTTCTTCCCAGGCCATAGCCTTCTGAAACTTCCCTTAAGTCGAGTTAAACAGCTTTTCATTTTCCCCATTTCATTTATATTGTTCTCTTTTTAATCCAACTTAAAAAAAATCCAAATTTGTACTAAAAAATAAAAAAATAAAAAAAAAAATAAAGACACACACACCCACCTTTTATTATTGGAACTGAAAAGGAGATCCAAGGAGGGTTACAGATACCCAAAAACATCCTCCTCATTTTTTTTCCTCATCTGATACCACACAACTCAAAAAAATATACTATTTTCCCTGACAGCCTTCACTGCCTTGTGCCTTTAACTACAACTCCCCCAGAAGTAGCAGAAATGTTGCATATTTTGCCATGCTTTGGTCAAAGAAGCTGCCTCTGCCATAGTGCTCAGAATAAGTTCAACAGAAAACTGGGCCATTACCTGAGCTGTCCTGGACTAAAGCAAAATTGACAAATGTATTATAAGGAAGATGCAAGCCAAAAAAATGAAAGTCAAAATAAGGAACACACAGACTCCCACTAAGCTAAGTAAGCCTAAATTGAAGCTCCACCACACTTAAGCATATCTAAACACAGTGTAGGCAGAAATTATTGAATTTAGGCAACCAGAGGGCAACTTGGAAATTCATATATGATTTATATATTAATATACACATATAAATCCATACAGCTTACAGATATGCCAAATAAGTCACAGATGATACATATACACAGCAAAAATACATTCTGAGAAACCTTATCTAATAGCAAAGATACTGTTGTTTTGAGCATTGATTTGGACCAGGTGACCTTCTGAGATCCCCTCCAACCTGTTATACACAATTCTGTTACTATTTGATAGATCAGAACAGATTTCAATATTTTTGACACATTCCAGAAGAATTCTGCACTACAGAAACATCCTTTTACCTTAATTAAAAACATCCAAGAGGATGTGTATTTTCCTAACTGCACTTCCATTCTAAAAGTTCCTCAACTCCAGACTCAGAGACCTCTGTGTTCTAAACACTTTACTATTACGAAATTTAACTAGACTTCTTTTGACTTGACTTCTTTTTCTTGAAGATAAAGCATACAATTTTTCTGCAACAGGAATAACATTTAGAGTAAGATTTAGAGATCTGTTAAGATTGTTGAAAATATCAACATACGTTTGTCATGCTGATAAATCCCCGTAGAAAGGCAAGCTAGTGAGAAGAAGACACCTTGATTACTAGATGAACGTAAGAAATTTTGTCCTTTTAGGGCCAACCTTTTTTTTTTCCCTTCTAGATTCTGAGAGGTTAACAGAATGCACAAATAACAAGCAGGATATGACTATGTATATGACTACACTGAAAATTTTCAATAATCTGATTTCTGTGTTACATACCTGGCAGCCATAATCCAAAAGAAGCTGCAGTATGTCCAGGTTTTCGTTCTCAATGGTTATGGTAACTGCATTTCTTCCAAGCACGTCCACACAATTTATGTTCATTTCACCTGAACTGTTTTCCTCTAGAAGTTTCTTAACCATGTAATAGTCACCTAAGAAAAGCCATATATTGACACATACTAGTGCTCTTCGTTAGGAAGCAATACGAGCAAATTACTGTTGCACAAGCAGCTCCTACCAACCAAGGTAATACTGCGCGGTACTTGACAACAAACACGGAACACGTGGGGCGGCTCAGAAGCCACGGCTGAGGCATTCTCACACGGGCTGTGAAGCTAGAGGTTTTTTGCGAGCTGCTTTTCAGGAAAGCCCTAGAACAAGCACCTTACTTAACCCGTCCTTTAGATACGGGCTGTTGAAGCTGGCTCTCCCGGGCCGCTGGGTGCCAGCGCTCCTGGCGTGGCGCAGGGCGACCCGGGGCTGCGGCACAGGCGGGAGCCGGGGGGCCCGCTGCAGCCAGGCGGGAGCCCGCGGCACCCGCCCGGGACGCCGAGCCCGACAGCACCGGGGCTGAGGGCACGGATGGGCCCTGGCTACAGGGCAGCTGGAAGGCGCTACCCCAGCCCTGAACGGCCCCTGGGCGGAGTTAACTTGGCCGCGCTCCCCA
>JAWLRI010001075.1:1103642-1142995 GCA_034781795.1 Crypturellus tataupa
TCTCTGCCTGAGAACCACTCTATCCCGCAGCGCTGTGCTTTCGGTTCTACGTAGTCTCCGACACAGGTGCAGCGAGATGAGCGACGATCTCCTGCGCCGTCGCCCGCGCGCTGCGCATGACGCCGATTAGCGTCGCCGACGCATACCCCGTCCACTCGCCGTAGCCAACCAGCCATAGTCTGGGTTCATCGACGCTCCTCGTCCCGGCGACGCGACTCCGCCCGGCAGCCTGCGCCCGGCCGCCGCCGCGGTAACGGCTCCGCCCGGCCCGCGCTGCAGCGCGCTGCCCCAGGCCGGGTTGTTGAACGAGCGCCCACGCCTTCCTGGGGCCCGAGCTGAGCAAGGCTCCTCGCTGCAGAAACGGTACCGGGCTGGAGGCCCTACAGCGGGAGGAAGAGGAAAGCCCCTGCACACCCAGGTCAGCAGGAGCACAAGAGTGCTGAAAGAGCGAGTGGCTTCCCTTACCTCCATTCCTGCCGATGGTTCAAGACATCAGCGCTATTTAGTTTCTTCCTTTCTCTGGTACCTTGAAGTTCACAGAACCTACAGTCGGTTGTATATGATACAAGCTCCTACCCCTGAACTCACACCTATCAGCCACTGGTCACAGGTATTTTTCCTCTTAAGCTTATACAGGTGCTTACCCTCACCTCTTCCCTGCCTCAGGTCGAAGCATTCAAAGACACAGAAGGAGAGGAGCCCCTTCCAGCTCCTCTACAGCTGAGCTATAAACATTTATGTAAGGCCAACATCTGAACCCATTTCTTGAATCTCCTTGAGGGAAGTCTTTAGTTAAAGGAAATAACCACTGGATACAGTGAACAGTATTCTAGGAAGGCAGTAAATTTCAAAGGGTGGTGAATGTCAGTTTTTCTGCACCATCTTGTTTACATGTTTTCAAACTCCTTGTGAGAAGCAGGAGTAGTTGCCTTTAAAAATAATTTCCCTTTAACCAAAGTTCTGAGTAACTTCACAGATGAAACGAGCCACATAATTTCAGTGGCTTTTTCCTGGAAGTAACAAAGCACTAGAGCAACAGTTTACACAGTAGCAAATATTAAGTCTTGTCTCACAAAGGAAATGGCCCAGTGCCTGAGTAGATACTTACAGCACTTTAAAGCTGCACATCTCAAGACAGCATTCTTTTTTTGTGCAGTGTAAGGATTAAATAACCCTCAATTCAGTCCATCTTGAGTGAAGACTTTGTCCTGTTTCTGTAGACAGACATTCAAAGACCCTCAAATTCTGTACAACAGAGTGCTTGAACTAGGCATACAAACCAGGTAATTATCAAATATCACTAATTTGTTATTGTTGAGATGATACATACCAGGAAACAGAGAGAAAAGTATGTGACTCCAAAAATGGAATTATCTATCTCCCAGTATCCTGTTACATAACAGAAATTAAATAGATGCATCTTTGCAATAATATGTTGTGCAAGATACTCAAGCTGTAAAGCTCTGCCTTCTCTCGTCTGGACTCTTGGGGTTTTGCCAAACTTGCACCTGTTTTCAAGAGCTGAGAGACAAAACAGCAGCTTTATACATGTCTTTTGAAAAAGCCTTTTTCAGTTCTTTTTAGTTGTCTCTCATTTTCTTGTTTGGCTAATTATAACAACGTTGTTAAATATTAAACCACCAAATCTTTGTGCAGAAAGCACAAGTATTTACTTTAAAATTAATATGAAAATTATGGACCCCTAGCCAATGCAATTTCCCTTTCTAGCAATGTACACTTTCTAGCAATATACACGCTTTCTAGTAAAATCTCAGCATATATGGAGCACATTTCAAGAAAACCAAAGAAAAACTAAAAGAAGAACTCACGAGAAAAAACAATACACGCAAGTCCCCAAAACTGGACTAGCCAGCTCTTTATTTTTTTATAGAATATTTTATGAAAAAGATCAGATTTTTAGTCCACTTGTAGATCTAATAATGCCATGATTACATTTCTGCTATTTCCTGTTTTTCCTTAAGACACAAACCATAAAAGGTCCTGCTCAGCCACAGGTATAATTAAATTACAACTACATATTCAAAGTTTGTTCCCCCCCAAAAAATATCATCTGCTTTATCATTACATTAGCTTATCATTACAGTTTCCAGAGACTGTCCAGCCTTCACTTGCTTTCATTAAAGTCAGTGCAAGACTCATTGACTGACACGAGTTGAGCTCTCAGAGAATAAGGCAAGGATGCTTGCTTTTATGCAGTTTGGTGGGGTAATGGGGTATCAGTGGAATACACCTTTAATCGGGTATGACTACATGTAGATAACAGCCACAAAAACAAATGTTTCACAACAGGTCCAGAAAAAATATGTATATGTAAAATGATGCAGATTCTTATATGCTATGGAAAGTTATATGAATGAAGCTTAATTGACATGGTTGATTTCTTCTGAAAGCAATACAACTGCGTGATCTGAATTTAATTAACATGTTCTAAAAACAGCATTACCCATAAATAATCAGTGTTACAAAATTGAATGAAATCTAATATAAATACATTATTAAAATATAATTACAGAGTATATCTGTGCATACAAATTTTATCTGGTTTTATATGGACTAAGCTTTAGAATTCTGTAAACTGTGAGGCATTCATCGTGCTTAACATGGCGGAATATTTTGTTCAGTTTCTTCATTACTTTATTTTGTTTAGTCCTCTTCCCATCAAACATGCAAACACTGTCATCACCATTTTTGGCTTCACTTCAACCAGATCATCTGGGAGAGCATATATACGAGCACCAATTTTTCGGGCAACGGAAATTGCATACCTTGGAAAGTCACAGGAATAAAATAGTTACTTTATTTGCATCTGCAAAGGTGCTCAAATTCACAACAACAGATTTTAACAACAAGAGATACCTATTCAGTCAGTATTTACACTCTAGGACTTTACAATTTTCACATCATTGTGGAAAAAGGTTCACAATATTAACAATTGTACTGACAGAAATTTTGTTAATGGTTATTAAAGCATTAATTTTTCTCAAAACAGAAGAGGTTATAGCAGGCTATTGATAAATCGATTACAGTGGAGTAGTACTAGGTCACATAAGCAGTGCATTTAAGTTCATATTTTGAATATGACAAAAATAGCTATAGATCCTTATTTCCTAAAATTTAACTTACTTGAAACAAATCAATTTATATTAAGGTAAATTCTCAATGTTAACAAGTTGCATTCAACAACATCATGAATTCATGGATATCCTGCCCTTAAGGAAAATAAAGCATTCATTTGAAACTTACTTAGCATTATTCAATTTGTCTTCATCTGAAAGGTTTTCTCTTTTGACCATTTCTGGGCGGACTGCTTTTGGTGCAATGGCATCTATTAAATCTAGAACAGGTAAACTAGTGCTAATTGATTTGTCCTAAAAGAAAAGACCAAAAGAATTAGCAAGGAATTTATTTGCTTTCACTACTCTGCCTTCATAATGCGAAACGCCTTCAGCACATCGTATGTATGTACTGAAAGCAAGCAGTGTGTTTTGCTGTTTCATTGCCTCATAAAAGGAGGCCTAATGTTTTCAGCATGTGGAATCTGTTAAAGGTTCTCTCAGTCTTGATATTACTATGCAAACATAAAGAGCATAAATTGATTTAGTAAAAACAGAACCCAATTCTACCCAAACGAGGGAGAAAAAAAAAAAAGGGCAACAAAACACACACCTCTGAAAGAAATCCAAGAAACAGAATTGTCAAGACGACAAAAAGTTGTTTGCATTCGCTGACTACTCCTTTTCTCTTATTGGGACTATTTCCAGCAGATAACCTATGGACCCCTCTTATAGCCTTTACTACTCAGATGGTATTCCAAGCTAGTATTAGGATCCTAGCTGTGTTTTGTCTTTAATATACTGAAAAGTGTTCTCTTCTGTTCTTAAAGTAGCAAGTGCTACTGCCATAATTATTTTTCCCCTAGCCATTATGGCTGGTGAGCAGCCTAGCACAAGAGAGTGTAAAACCAGCAATCAGCAGAGAGGGCCAGCTGCGTTTCTTCTGAGGTTTAGCATTAAAGCCCGTGCACCGGGTTAGAGCTAAGATGGCAAATTCTCTGGAGTCTCTGGAGCCTCCCAACTATTTATACTTAAAATGTATAATTAGTATATACATTTTATATGTACATAATAATATCTACATTTATTTGGAAACTTTAAAAAGCATGGGATGTCTCCCCAAGACAAAAAAAGCAAACAAAATGCTAATTTTTATCATTTATGCTACTGGCAATACTTTGGTTTTTTAGTCCAAAAGCAGTGTCAGAGATCTCCAATTTGTCTGCTACACAATGTAATGCAAAAATATAGACAAAAATTCAAATTGTGAATTACAATACATGTTTTTTACTACTGATTTTTTGACATGCTGAACTTTAAATCAGTAATTCCTTATTTTTATGGTCTACCATCAGTTGATTTATCTTAAAACTACTGCCCCTACACCCTCCTCCCAAAACAGACATACAAAAAACACCCTCCCACACAAGATTCCAGTAATTTCAACTTATTTATATTAGCATTATTACATTTTCTGTGGAAATGAGAAGTAATTGCACTGAAGAAAGTAAGATCAAGGCCTGTCTAAAACCTTTCCTGCAGTAAAAATAGAATATTTTGTTATATCAAATTATTTGATATTACCTTATGCCCAAAGCTTACCTAATTCAATTTCACTACATAAGATCTCAATTATTTTACCTGCTAGGCTCTTCCTGTTGTGAATGACATCAATATATTACTGCTTCAATGGGTATAATGAACCCGTATTAAAAGGCTACATTTGTGTGCAATTATCCATTTCTAATGGATTCACACAGCATGACATACTCAACCTAAGTGACTTCTCATGCTTAACACTTCAAAAATGTGAAATGAAGACTTCCTGTATAAATTTTCTCATGTTAGCTGAATGGGAAAAGGTTCCTGGAGGATCCTGAAGTATTTGCTGACATTGATCTGTTCTGGGGCACCTCAGCCATGCTCCTGCCTCAGAGCAGCAAGCTGGCTCACCTGCGCTCCCTCTGCTGCCTCTGCCACTGCACACGAGCAAAGGATCCCAAACAGCTACGAATGAAAAACGGGGAAAATATTTTCTGATTTCCAGAATTTCTTCCATGCCCTCAAATATAAGGATGCACAAATCCAAACATTTGGAAAGCATTTGATGCCTAAGTTTATAAAAAATTCCCCTTGAAAGTTTATTTTTAAATTAATCCTACAGCAGCAATTACAATTTCCTTTTTGTTATTTCTTATTAATAGAGTTATAGAATACTTTTGAAGAGGCAGAATCTCAAAAAGTATTTCCTGATCAGGTTAGTCCATTAATGCGATCCACTGTTAAAGCCAATTGTTATCAAGATCAGATTAAAATCCCACTTCTGGTTATATTTGGAAAGAAGGAAAGTAAATTAATTTGATTACCTTGAAACTGGTAATTGAAGTTTTCTTATTTGCATTTGCGAGTGTCTGATTCACCCATTTAATAATAATTTCATCATTTACTTTTTCCCCCTCTCCAAGGTCTGATAATACATTTAAAGTATACCTTTAATAAAGAAAATAAAAACAATCTGAATCAAGCGAATGACAGAACACTTCTTTGCTAAAGGAAAAAAAGAATAAGCAAAAGTAAAATATTACTTCAGAGCAGTACAAGTCTGCATAAGATATCTTTACCTTATAAACCAGTATTACTAGTTTGTAAATTGCCATGTTTCTTCAAACACTATTTAAATATCTGTAGCAGTATTACAGCCTATTTGTTAGAAAAGGAGGTATTTACATAAAACAAAAGCTAACATTGTGAAATTTGCTCTTCAATTACAGAGGGTTCAAAACATTATTCTGTTTTATTTAAATCTGTGAATATAGTCAATTTTGACCTTGGTTTTATTATAGTTTCATCTTCTCTTTAGTACCCCATAGCATTAACTATCATTATAAAAAAGTCACTGTATAATCATGTTATCCATATTATAGGCTAGTCTTTTTATTGTAGAGTATGAGTTTTACTCAGATTATGAAACATTTGTACCTGATGAGAACACATACATCTCTACTAACATGAATGTACCTGTTTATTTTAGGTGAGTTGAACACTTGTCTTAAGTTGCCTTGAAACACATTTTAGATATTTATATATATGTGCACACACATAAATATTGCATATACTACTCCTAAAAACACATTACCTTCTCATCAGCTGCCAAACCAAAGCCAAAGTCAGTGTTCGATTACCCTCATTTAGATCATGTCCAGCAATACCAACAAGGGAGAATTTGGCTTTTGTCTTCCCAAGCTCTACTGCATAATTACAGTTCTCAATCTAAAAATAAATGTTTAGCATTTATATATAATCAATAAAGACCATTAATACCTCTATAAAAACAGACCTATAATTTATAGGTATTCAGAAATCATTTGGTTTAGTATTACCCACAGTAAGATTAGAGACTAGAAAAAAAAAGAAGAGATAGCTGTGCTGAAATCATAGTGCAGCTTTACTATTCTTACATATAAAAACATACTATGCACAAATTCTGCTGGAAGAATATAAAATTGCTCTGGAAGGGAAACTTCTGGTATATGAGCATTCAAAGCAATAGCCATGTCAGCCGTGAAATTTTTACTTAGGCCAGTTAGCCCCCACATTAAGTACTATGAAAATTTGTCCAGATTTAGAAGCCAAAGTAATATACTTGATAAACCTGCTCTTTATTCCTTGAAATAATACCCAGAAAATCCCCCGCTTCACTCTTTTTTCTTGCCAGAAGTGTCCCAGAACATAAAAATCACCCAGTCCAGGAGTACTACAAACAGCACCATAGCAGTCAGCAACACCGCACTGTATGACAGGGTATCTACGCACCTTCTTCATATTACCCCCAAGGAAAGGATAAGGAGGTTTGTTTACATGGCTCCAATTGACAGGCACACGAGTCATGTCATACAATTGGAAGATTATTAAAGCATCAGAGAGGTCACTAATCAAAGAAAAATAATGTTTTTAATTACAAAAGATTGCATTCACAATGACAGTATGGTATCTACATCTGATCAACAACCAGTATATCAGACTACTGAAAGTGTACATAAAGCTACTGAAAAAATTCAGTTACACATAAAAATGCTTTGGTCCTCAAAGAGATTAGCTTATCCTACTTATTAACTCCTGACTTCATGTAAATTGAATTTTATCTTCAAAATCATTATTTTCACAAATATCATTGAAGGAGAGCATTTTTTTTTCTACTTTAATTAAATGATTGCTTACTTAGGATAGGTATAGATAAAAACATCTAGATAAGCAGAGTTTATCTATTGATCTGGATTTAAATGTTAAATACTCATGTGTTCTCTTCACCTACAGCCTTAAAGGCTAATCAAAAACAGTATACTTATCTTAAGAAGAGTATTAAGGACAATTACTTTTTTCTTATGACAATTTACAAGCCTGATGATCTTCAGCAGCTTGCCAACTAAAATTAGTAGCTAGCTGTAAGCACTCTCCATTTTAGGCTATTTATAGAGAATATGGCTTCACAAAGGTGATAAAAAACAATTAATTATAGGAGCAAGTACACATGAAAGCAGATGTTCACAGTTGTTCTCTATTATCACATCTTTTATTGATGGCATTTAAATTAACTACTAGCACAATTTGAAAGTGATCAAAAATATCTAAGGAACACACTAAGAAGTCTCTCCTTTTCTGGCTTTTTCACAGCGAAATCAATTCATTTGTTTTTTTTTTCCCACAAACATAATTTTACTTCAAATACAAGTGAATAAAAGGAGTACATAAAACACTTTAGGTCTAGCATTTCTGTATCCTGAGTGAAATAAATTCTAACATGATTCTACAGATCAGTTCTGAAATTTCTCTTGCAACTATGTGGAACAAAACTTGGAAATCACTGTATTAACAGAAACAAAACCTGCCTTTCTTAATGCTGTTACTGAACTATAACAGATGCTCAAAAGTATCCACTTTATTACTTCTAAGGAAGATTTAGAAAAAAAAAAAATCAAAAGAGGGAAGAAAAATAAAAACCTTACCTGTATAAGTGGTTAACATATGGGCTTACACCCAGTGAATTCATCCAGTTTCTAAATGTCCTTTCCTCCTTACTTTCTCCTGAACAGAAAAGCATAATTCTATAAGTTATTTAGACAAGGAATATTTGAATGACTCATATATGTACAGTCAAGTTGATCGAAATAGCTCCTGCACTACATTTTTTTGTCTTAGATTTAAGAGTTAAGTTCATCCTTTCCATTACAGTAATCTTATATAATTAGCATATATTATGCATAAACTCTGTAAGGTTTATTTTCCCAGCAGTACATAGCAACATACGAGGTATTGCACACTAAAAAATACACTACCTTTAACATTTTAACAAAGGATTTATGGCAATGGTTGTGAATCAATGCTGCTTGCACCATTAGCTCTCAAAGACATGAAATAGACCTGGAATATCTTCATTGCTTTGTTCTGCTAGGCTGATTAACCAGTGAATAAAAATGGAAAGGATATTGGGAATGGAAAGGGAGCAGTTTCCTCCCCACCCTGCCCCTTAAAGAATAAGAATGTTTGAGTAAGAATTTTCTTGGCTTTGTTTTGTTTATTTGTTGGTGGGTACTAAGTTTAAGAGATTTGGGTAGCATCAGAACTGTACAATTTAGCGTAAAGTGAATACAGAACGTCAAATGTTTTTGTGAAATGGGCATTTTGTGAAAGGGGCGTTTATCATTAGAAAAGAAAGAAAATCTATTTAATACTACTTTTTTGAGAAATATGTCATAACAGGATTTTTTAGACAAAGATTACAATTCTAACCTACGTGTCTTTCCCTTTTATACAAAGAATTCACTACAAAATACATTTAATCAAAACAGCAATTTAAAACAAAACATTTCTAAGAAAGATTTCATATGTAATTTATTCTGCTGAAAAATATCAAGTTTATAAAAAAACATTTCAGCCAAGTTAACAATTAGAAAAATATATTAATAATTTTTCTCCCTTTTAAGTTATGAAGTTTTTTATATGCAATTCAAAATACTATTTGTTTCAAAGAGTCACTAAAAATAAATCACTACATGCTAAGTCAAAATAAAAATACTATTCTGCAAGGTCTTCAGGCAGTCAGTTGTTTTCAATAATTTCTTTCCACAGTAAAATTTAAAAAACAGTGAAGGGTTACATTTTTGGAAAAAAAATCATTTTTCTATTTTTCTGTGAGAAAGGTAAAGATCAAGAAGCATGATACAAAATAAGTGACATTTATTAATAGTAACATAAGAGGTTATAATATTTTAAAGCAAGCCCCCTTTTCTGGTGATGTCGATAAGTTTACTGATTTTGGGGGTTAGTTTGAAAGTCTGAAAAATCTTCCACTTTAAAGTGCTTTAGAGACACTGGTATATTGGAAAGACAACAGTTACATTATTCAGTGAAGCTGAATAGATACTCAATGAGATACTCAATGAGATTACTCAGCAACTGCACCCAGACTGAGAATTTTAAACTGCATGCTTAATACCACCAAAAGAATCTGAAGTAGAGAAGCAGGAGCAAGAACATGCAAATTGGGAAGTGCACTTGTGGCTAGCAGGAATCCAGACACTAAAGATAGCATACTATATTTAATATGCCATTTTAAACAAATCCCTTTATCATTCAATACATGAGCATTCATAAGATTTCCAGATGGCTGAGAACTGACCCATTTTTTCTCTCCATTCTTTTATTCAAAATATACCTTGTGATCCTATCAGGAGCATATCTTCTGCTGTGCGGTGCAGCAGATAGCCAAAATCATAGGAAAACTGCAGAAAGGGGGAAGAGCTACACAAAAGAAAGAGGAGCAATTTGGTAGTATCCTTCACATAGCCATCCTTCTTCTCTGAGAGCATTATACTATGGAATTAAGTGGGTAGTAGCCATAAGGACAAGGTCAGAAATTCAAAGGACTCCAAATACTTAAATTCTTTATGAAAGACAACAGAGCTTAAGATGCAGTTTTGCACCCCAAGTACAGCTGGCCTAAACCCTCTCATATTAGCAGCCTTAAAGGCTTGCAATGGACTAAGCAGCAGCAGCAGCGGCAGCATACATACTGAAGGGTATGTGGGTGGGTAAAGTCCCTCCTCTTCCTCCTCACTTCTGCTGCGTAGGCAACTACATCCGAGGGACGTGCTCTCTGCGTACAGAAGGGCACATCACCACACTCATGAGCAGTATCAGCTTTTCTGGAGAAAGCTGCAATTTATGTCCAATGTTCATTGTTTTAAACCAAGCAACCAACAGACCTGTCACACTTTGGAGGCTAAGGAGGAGGAAGTCATTGGAAAGACAGAATTTAACATACGGAAACAAAGACTCTTGAGAAACTCTACTCACCCACTTATCCTCACCCATTTACAAGTCTAGAGATTTAAAGCTGGGTTTGTGGAAGCTTCCTACTAGTTAAAACCACAGAAGGAACTATATAGCATTTGACAAGTTCAGGTCTGGTCACAATTTACATATTCTGTAAGCTTTTTTTTTTTTTTTTTAGCCCTACCCCCTTCTTTTGAATCATAATAGCATATTAAAGCAATAGAAAAATACAAGAACAAGGCAAAACCAGAGGAAAAGGACAGAGCTATCTATAACACTAGAATAAATAAGACTGCAGAATAAACACTTTTATGGAGTACAGAAAAGTACTAAATACAGTACCTACATTAGGAGGGGTCAAATCTGCATTTCATGAAGCAAAATAGGAAAGCAGTATAAATTATGAGTCAGATAACAACAACCCATCTATGATGAAACTACATCAAAATTAATATCTTACTTTATACATCAATATAATTACAAAGACAGTAAAAACACCAGCTTTTATGGAAGAAAGTGTTAAGTAACAGAAAAAAAAACCCCACATAAACAATATTGCCTTTTAGCTGAAAAAACTACTTTGATGGTTTGTATCTATATGTCATCACAGGAGTTACTATACATAGAAGAAGGAATATCTTATACTTTCCCCTAAAGAGGTAACAGTGGCATGACTATGCCCTGAAACCTATACCGTAAATAGCGGTTCAAATTCGTCCAGTACTTACCATTACAAAGTCTAGTGCTTATATAGTTAGGGGCTTAATTTTTCCAACTTGTTTTGCCTGAGATGTTGATCTCATCTACATATTTTAGGAAAGTTCAAAAACCAGTTCAGCTGTTTTGTATTGTGCCAAGGAAGTTTGAAACAAGCTTTCAAAATTTCCAATAACAGTAAAGATTTTCTGCCAGCTGCAGCTTTATATTCAGAAGAGACAAGCTGGACTGAACACATTCTACCTCCATACACTTCTTGTATATATTTTCAATAAAGCTGCAGCAAAGGAAGAACAGACCTTTACTTTATTTATTCTTCCTGGACACCAAAGACTGCAATGACAAGGGACATGGCAACTGGGAAAAGGCAGACTGTCTCCTGTGCTTTAACACCTCCACCATGCATGAAACTAGCAGAGAAGGCAGCCTGAGACAAGAGTGGTCTGGCAAATACAAGATTTGTTGAATGCAGTGGAACAGTCAAGATGTGGAAAGAGGAGGAGCAGGAAAGAGGGAATATATAGACTCACCTAGACAGTAAGGAAACCTGACAGAAATAGTAAGAGGAAGGCGGGAGTAGGCAGTGCAGAGGAATGTGTGAACATTGTTGTCGACTCTCCTGAGTGCAGCGAGCCTCATTCTCACCAGTCCTCTAAGATCAGAGAACAACTGTGAAATACACTGGGGCAGGACTCATTTCATTATCTTAGATTAGCTGGTCCACAAAAAGAGGAACAGTCATATATTGCTACCAATAAGTAGTGGTAACTGTCCCTTCATCTCTAGCATTAGAGATCCAGTTAAAGTTTCAAAACTGATTCCATGGGATCAATACAGCTTGCTGATCCAGAGGCTTCTTTTTTCAATTTTATACCTTTCAATGGAGCAAGCTAATAGAATATAAACACTAACACAAACACTGAAAAAACGCTTTTAAAAGTAATTACAATTGTATGGTCAAGCACCCTGAATTAGGAAAAAGCTAGAATTTGTATATCAGCTAAAATATAAATAATGCAGGAAGAAGTACATGCAACTAGAAAGGAAAGTAGAATTTTTTTTTTGCTCCTGCAAATGAAGTGATATAAAATTATTAGCAATAGTCTTTGCTCAGGTCAACATAAGTGAACAAAGTTCCACATTCCAATATTCACAGTAATGGGCACTTCTACTGTCAGCTGATATTGAAAGCTAACGAGAAAGCTTTACGTACTGCTGTTAACACAAGCACCATAACACAGGGATTCGGTCTAGAAGGAACACTAAAGCAGAGATCACTAACATTCTTATCTCCTACATGCTTAGCAAGATGAGTACCTTCTAATAAATTGAGATCATATTCTGAATTGTCAGGCTTATGTAGGGCTGGATACGTGTTAAAGAGATTTGCAACAAAAGCCATATTGAGTTTAGGGTTGCCTGCAACCACATCAGCTGGAGTAACAAACTGCCTGCAGCCCAGTTTTTCAGCCTGTTGGAGCATATACTCAGCCCTCTTCAAGTCATTTTTTTCCTGAAAATAGACAAAAAAAGAAAGTAAAATCAAAATAAAAATTAACTTGCAATGAACACCAGCACATATAGAATATAACTTGTCTCTCATCTTTGTAATACCTGCAATTACAACTCAGAAGGAGATGAGTTAATAACTAAATTACTGATAGAATGAATTAACAGTCAGTAATTGAACATCTGTACACTCTACTTGCTCTAGAAAAACATCTTACATGTTATTGATACTGGTTTATAACCAGTTAGAAAACATGAACATATAAACTGAACATACGTTCAAGACAACCTGTATTGAACACTCCCTCCTCCCTCCCCCAAAAAAGCAAAACCAATCAATCAGCAAAAAGATCTCTTCACAGGAGAGCAGAGGCTTCCTTATTAAAAGAAATATTTGCATTTAAACTTATTTTTGCATGGTTTTCATAATTGATGAAATTGAATGAGATGACATTTCTTAGAATTCCGATTGATACATATACCTTCAGCAGTAATTTGAATTTTGGGTCAGAGCATTCTCAAAGTAAACTTTTCAAGCAGCATTAGGTAGCAGCTTACAGAAAAGTGTTTTCACACCTACCTATTCAACACACCTATTGCTTTACAATTTTTTTGTTGAATGGTTGCCACACTTCCCTTCCCTACTTGTTAACAGAAGGGCTGACACATTATCCCCGACTTGTATTTGGTCTGAGGAAGGTTCAGAAGAGCTCTGGAGTCTACTCTTTTCCCTTGTGTAAATTACAGAACAGCAAAATTGAAGCAGGGTGCTGTAATAATCACTGTGGGGAACTCAATCAGAAGGCAAAAAGTTGGGCATTAAGGTAATCCCAAACTGTATCTTCAAAATGCTTATTTGGATCATAGAGCTCTAAGTTTTAGACTTGAGGTGCATAATCCCATTCTAGTACATCCCTGGATCTTTACTCAGGTTTTTCTTCATTCAAATTTTCATGTCATTAAAGAATCTCATGTAGCACTTGTACACTTTACAAAATGAAAGGCTGTACAGCTCTGTAGCCAGGGTTCTAGGCATATGGATAAATGTCTCCGATAATTCTCTTTATGTTTCAGCACACTTACATTAAAGCCCGAAAAGTCAATTTTAATGGGAACTTCTTTAAAATCATCTCCTTTGGGTGCAATCTGATTTAACAGATGGTAGTATGCTCTTGAATCCTAAAACAAGCAGTAAAAATATTTAAGAACATGCAAATATTTATTCTCATTTTGCCATGTAGTGCTCTAACAGTCTGATAACTGTGTACCTTAATATCTTGACTGAAGTTATTGATTTTCTGCCACCCTGCATTGGCCAGATGATAGTTTACCCAGCGGAGCAGGAGTTCTTCTGGAGAAAGCTTCATTAACTGATCTAATTCTTCCCCTTCATTTAGCAAAGCAATGAGAGCTAAAAGCAAATTTGAAATAAAGTTGAAATCATTGCTATCATGGTCTCAAAGCATTTAATTACAAATTGAACACATTATATACGCTTACCTTCATTTCTGGAGATCTCAATATCTGCAAAAAGGCCAACTTTAATGATTTGCCATAATAGTCCTAATACTAGGTGTGGTTTTCCTTCCTGCAAATCTTGTGATCCAATATTGACAACTGTGCAGCCAATAGCGGATGCTGAATTCAGGGCCAGGTTTAGATTTTCCTGTTTGGAATATCAATGTTTAATAAGTTGAAAACATTTTGATTTTTAGTAAATTTGTTCATATTAAAACTACAAATGCAATGGTTATTAGGCAAGTTTCTAAAGTCATAAGAAATAAGTCAGTGGCTCCTAATGGACCACTGCACTTTCCCCCGTCTAACCAAATTAACTTCTTGTAATTCATTAGTAGCACATACACAGATTGAACAGTATTGCCCAAAATACCAGGGCATCAAACCTGTGGACATACACATTTATAGAGAACTTCGCTCTTTGCAAGAGGCTACTGACATCCCTGTTATTCCATCTTGACTCTGTACAGGCTGATTGACTAATATATATATATATATATATATATATATCAGCCTGTATATATAAAATATATATAATGCATATTTTTAAATCAGCTCTTTAACTGTAATTGAACAGACAGCATAAGAAAATGACATCAATTCAACATGTTGATACTGAAACTAAAGCCAGTAATTGTCACGGATGAAACACTCCAAGAAAAAAATTCATCAGGTCTCAAACATTGCTATTCGTGTTTTCCTGTGTCATATTTTCACTACTTACAGAAACAGTGTAAGCACATGTAGCATCATCTTTGCTGATTCATCTTTTTTAAATAGATGGAGATTGCAAAATCCACTTGCAGGATTTAGTGTGTCACATGTTTTGAGCTTTCTTATTTTAATATCACAATCTGCCCTTTCAAGTGCACAAAGCAAAAATACCTGCCTTTTAACAGAGGTTCTTAATTAGCATTTTCTTTTCTCATTAGGCTAATAATTTACGGCTCTACTTCCCTGTCCTAAATAAGTTTTCTTCTGCCTAAGATAGGTGTTAAAAGCTTTCTGTTCTCAAGCATGTTCATAACTTCAAGTCACTTTCTCTTACTCAACACAACTAAAATAAAGCTTCTCCTCTTTGATCCAAGGCACTCTCCGCTACTGAAAATGTATCATCCTACCATATAGCATGCAGTCACACAGATACTTTCTATACTGTATTGTCAAGATACAACCATTGCTCTCCACTCAGAAGTTTAAAATTATTTTGTATAGGTACTTCTAAAGATTAATAAAGCAAAAAGCAGAAGAGCAAACATGGAAGGCGTCAAGGAAAGCATGAGAAAGACAAGTTCTCTTTATGCAGTATAAGTCACAGAATAGTCAAGCATATTTACTAGAAAATATAACTTCATGCTTTAACATTTTAAAATACATGACTTTCCTTGCCCTGGCCTCTCCCCGAGGAAGACTATACTTAAAGCTATAGAAATATGTTCTACTTCTTCATTTTTTTGTAACAGATTCCCGACTGCATAGTACTTACAGAAATTGTGAAAGGAGTGAGTTTCTTCTTATTTATAGCCCTTTCATCAATTGTATCTGGTTGCGAAAAGTTAATCATTTTGCTAAGGAAGAAAAGTCGAAATTTATTCAAGATAATATTTCACAGGAAACATTTTTGCTTATAAAACTTTAAACTGACTGTAAAGATGCTTTACGTGTTAAGGACTACATCCTCCTCTATCTCCTCCCTGTTTATTTGAATAAGTTTTTATACTGCAAAAGTAAAGCATGGTTGTATTTTCAAATACAGTTCTTGGGAAGAATATAACTATAAACTAGTCTCTTGGGAAATTATTTATATTATAAGCTAATAAACTTCTTCCCTGAATTTATATGGCATCTTAGAACTTCAAGAATCTCAAAGATTAATTCATATCAATACTAATAAACTAATCTCACTGCGCTATATGGATAAGTGCTACTAGTCTAGCTTAACTAAACAGAAAGTTACAACAGCCTATAGTACTGTATGCTCTTGTTTTTGCCACACATTTCAATCAGGTTTTTGTTCATCCAGTCCCAAGATACAGTAAATAGATTCAGTAACTTTTAAAAATACTTGAAATGGCTATGATTTCTATATATCAACAGTTTATATCATTTATAAACTGTCTGCATGCATCTGGAATGTATCATTACAGATCTGAATTTGAAAAAACTTATACAACATTTGCACAGTGATATCCTAAAAAACGTACTAAATATATTTTAGTACGTGTGAACAGGTTTCCCACATGATTTGTTGGAATATTTAAGAGTCAAGTCCTCATGTTTAACATCAAAAATTTCCATGAATTTCCCTGTGTTCAAAACTTAACCTTTGAGATGAATTTATTTTCCTCCTCCTCTCAGCTCTAGACTCACCAAAGGAGAATGCCATCTGCAAGCGATTTAAAGAGACTGGCATCTGATGGGTCCATGGGGAGGATATGCTTACAGTCTGGGTCATCTTGTAGAGCTTTATTTATCCAATTAACAAAAGCAACTTTTTCTTCCTCTGAAAAGAACAATATTAAAATAATCAATTATCATTTCCATGAACACATACTGCTGAACAAACAGCAAAATCAAAAACTACATCTGTAACAAAGTCCCTAAATTTCACAGGGGCCAGTTATGAAAGAAATCAGACAATGGCAAAGCAAACAGAAAAAAAATACATGTGCAGATTTATCTTATCCCACTGTACCCTTTACACATTCGGTGATTTTCTCTAGGATAACCTAGGAGTCATAATAATATACTGATAAAAATATCATTGCCTAATGAGTTTAGTTGCTCAGTGATTAAACTAAGAAAATGAAAATTTACAATCAAAACTGTGCAACATGTCAGCATGCATAGCTTTGGTCTAAAATACAACATTTTATTTTGCCTTCCCCTAAGACTTCAGAGACTAACAATATTTCTGAGACTATCACCAGAACTGCTCTACTGTATTTAGCTAGTACCTTGGCAGTTTTAAAGAGAGTCTCTTTCTTCCTCTCTCTCTTCATATCTAGTTTACATATTTTATGTCTCATCAGAACCAGAATAAATCCAACCACTCTATCAGTATCCAAATTCCCAGAGTACAGGTAGCATTCCCCTCACTTTGCTCAAAAAACATACAAGATGAATAATTGCATCTGAGTCATTACACTTCTAACACACAGCCCCGGCCCATCATTAATTAGTTGCCTGAGACTTGATCAAGTGACCTTTGAGAGGCAGGTATATCCCCTCTACTTTGGGGATATACCATGTGCAAATGCTGCTAACATCGATAATACATGGACAGACAGAGGGAGCATTGCCCCCTTCAGCTAATCAAGTGAACCTTCCTCATATATGGAAAATTAACATCCTTCTAAAACCACAGGAAAACTCAACCTGTAAAATAATCAGGCACAGTTACCAATGTACATGACATGCCACAGGGGGAGCTAGAAATACACAAGATGATTTAAAAAGCAGCTTCTCAAGCATGAGGCAAAAGCCATATAAGTGTTAAGAATTCTGCAATGGCATTAAGACAACTGAGGGAGCCATTCCAGACAGAAAGTCTATATGTGTTTTATTTTGGTTAGCATTGTGAAATGAAAAATGGAAATTCATTTTTATGGAACCAAAGGACTAAAAGCAAGTTACCTTTGATGTCTATTTACTAGAAATAGCCCTCCCAAAGACCAATTATTTATTTGTTTCTGCTTGTCAGTGCTTATTTTCATTTTTTGTTCTGGCAAAGGTACAAAACCTTACTTCTGGGTGCAGTACAAAGCTAGCAACAAACAGAACAGCCTCCTTTTTAATAAAGTGCGCCAGTAAACAAGTGTCTTGTGCATCTTCAGATGCTTTTCTTCTATTAAATTGCTTGGAACAACAATATTTTCCACTATATTTCCCTTCTCTGTAGTCCAAATTTCAAGGCTACTTCCCAAGCCCTACATAATTTGTCCCCTCCCCAACATCCCTCCCCCGCCCCTCCCTTTTTTTTTGTTACCTGAATAAGAGTGCTGTGTCCCCTCACTGGATATTGAGGATGTTCCTCCGATTGCTGTAATGCCCTGCTTCTTGTTTATTGATTTTCGGAAAGATTTGCTAACATCTTTACTCTTCAATTCCTGAATAATCTGAAATAAAAGAATAATAGAGAGCATTTTGTGACTGCTTATACTTTCAGCTACTTAAGTATTATCTCTAGAGTCAGGAAATAACCTCACTCTCTTTGTTATTTACTTACTCTTTGTTATTGGCTCCTGTTCTAGAAGTAGGAAAAAAAGTTACTGTATTGATGATAAAATTAGCTCAAATCCCTTCCTGGAGCCTACATACTAGATACCTAATGTATTATTGATCAGTGAGTACCTAAGATACTAATTTTAAGTCAACACACTAGATTTGCAACAATCTATACATTTTTTCAACAGATATTCAGTAAAACATATTTTCATTTGGAACTAGAGCATACTTCTTCCACTTACTTCATCATATGCCTTACAGTAAAAGGTTACTGCTTGACAGTTATATACCTTCTTATACAAGCTGACACAGCTTTCCAAGTGCCTGTAATTTTAAAACAAATTAGATATACTGATCGGTGTCCTGAATTAGCCCAAACACACTAGATATCTCGGAGCTGATAATGAAGTATAGGCAACACATATGGGTCAATACTCAGATACAAACAGATGCATCTCAGCCGTGAATCAGTGCAAATTAGAATCTTGTGAAGAAACATCTACTTAAACAAGTAATCTGCTTCAATCAACATCACTACTATAAAACCCCAGCAACAATTATTTAAAAAACTCATAAGTTTTTCAATCCTGAAAAGATTCTAGTTCTCTTGAACAAAGTGCACTCATCAGTGACCAAAATAAAGTTTCTAAACCAATCAAATTTGTGTGAAAAATCCTACTTTACTCCCAGTAAAATACAGCACTTGCTATAGCAATTGCAGATAGTAGTGCGAGCACAGTGTATCACTAAGAATTCAAGGTCAGTATCTGTAACAATCTACATGTTGGTCAGGGCAAGGGCTGACCCAATAGTTCCTTTAATAAATAATATATGACACTCATCTTTGAGGAATGAGAAAGCAGGACTCATTGGAACTACTGCATTCTCCTGTGCTGCCCGATCAGACCAACAAAATTAAGTAACATTGTCAAATATAATGACTGGGAAATAATTATATAAAATATTGTAAACAACCAGTGAAGATCTTACTATTCTCAAAATATTACTTAGTCATATCATTTAGTTTATTTTTGTCCTAGTTCTCATCAGATATTGGACAGTCTAGAGACTCTGTCTAATTAGACAAGTGAGGGAACATCCTGTATAGTGCTTTGATTACAAGATTTACTAAGATCAATCCATGGAGTGAGTATTCAAAGGAGCTAAAGGTAGAGAAGTACAAAATTCCTACAGCAAGTCAGCCTGGGCATCGGAATTCCTAGGATGCCACTCTTCATGCTGTTAAAGAGATGAGAAATAGAGGAAGAACGATTTTCCTGTATTCTTGATAAGTCCCATTAATCATCTCCTCCCGACTAACCCTCTAAGTTGCATATCACATTCAGAGGAAAAAGCACAGAGATTTTTCTGAAGCAAACATATTAAAGCATATTACACATTCTACAATTTAAGCAGTAACTTAATAACTAATTTATTTCCTTTTAAAATGAAAAGTTATTAAAAAAAATCAATCAGCTATGACTTAGAGGAAAGTTTAAGAGGAATGTCTTACAGAGACAAATTCTTCAAAGTTGATTTTTCCATCTTTGTTGCTATCTGTTACTGCAATAACTTTTTCTACAATCTCCCGGACTTTGTAGCCAGGCAAGGGAAGGCTTGCTTCTTTAAAAAGGTCTTGAAGCTCGTAATCACTGACATACCCGCTGTTGTCAATATCTGTAAAGTGAGAATACTTATTGTTTTTATGTTCACATTAACTACAACAAAACAAACAACCCCCACACAGAGGTATAATTATTATGGAGAATAAATAAAGTGTGAGAAATGGCACTGCACTTCTAGGTGAACTGTATTTCTTTCTTTAGCTTACTACATATAAACAAAAATGGAGAAAAGCATAGGGATAAGAGTCATAACTAGCTAGGAACTGTGTCATTTTGTTTTGTATTTTATAAAGGATTATTTTCTAATTCTAAAGCACATATATTACAAGATGACAAATCTGTCAATACCAAATTTAAGCCTTTATATCTTAAAATTCCAACAAAGTCCTCCATAAACCTTCAATTAAAGGGAGATCAATTATCATCTTACCTCTTATTATAGTATTTGCAGTTAGTAGAAGTTTTACATCTGAAATTTAAATCTTGGGATAGTGTCTGCTGTTTTTAAACAACTAGCACAAGAACTCTGCCATTTTGTTCCTTATCCTAAACATCGGATAGACATATTCTAGTTTTCAAAACTTTTGATGCAGTAAGGGTTACCTATAATGAATAAATCTGGGATGTTCATTAAAGGCCACCTTGCCTAATCTATTAACTTGCCCTGTTGTGAGCAATTGGTACTGCCACCCTCACTTTGCTTGCAAGATGACATGTTAGGCACTCTGCCTACAGCAAGGTGTCAGAAAGCTTTTTATTTTTTTTTCCCCCTCCTTCTCAGCAGGAGGTTGGGCTTAGTTTCACAACTCTTAGTATAATAAAGTACCTTTTTACAAACATAAAATATGGTTTTATCCACAGTATTGCAGGAATTTAATTAAAAATATAGAAATAAGTAAGAAAACCACAGACTCATACAGAGAAGTATTTGAACGTGTCAATTAAAATAGTGTTACTTGTATATGTAGTGAAATGTCATATTGGAGATAAAGTATTTTTAAAAGCAGAAAAGCAAAGCTACAGCCCATAGACAACATACGCGAGGCTCAATCAAACTTCAAAGAAAAAACCTATGCGGCATAACTAATGTATGCCCACTACTTTATATATTTAATGCTAGTATTTTTTGTTTAACAACAATTTTCAGCCTCTTTCATCATTACACAAAAAATCTTGATATATGCGAGTTAGTATTTTCCCTATTTTACACATGATGTTAAAGTTAAATAATCCAAGAGACTGTCAAAAGTAACACAAGTCAGAAAGAACTGAGACCTTCTGGCTACTCTAACTTGTCAATGTGCTCCCCCTCTCTTTTTTTTCTTAAAAAATATTTTCTGTAATACAAGAACACAATCAGTAATAGAAAGTGGAAAAATACATTACAGAAGGGCTTACTAGAGAAATATACTTGATCTTTAGACATTAATTGATTACACTAATTTCCTGTAATCCATGCTATTCTATGTAGTTTCTACCCAGTCTCATAAGAAGTCCAAATTTGGCAATACAGAACAAAACATGGCATTATCAAAACACAGAAATTCCATAATGATTTCTTTCACAAAGACTATATGGCTCTGCAGTATTATTGTAATCCTTATTATTTCCTCAGGTAAAACATACCTATTTTACTAAATGCTTCTCTTAGTTCTTCAAGCTCTTCACGAGAGATGGTTGTTACGTTGTTTTCCATCTTCTGACAGCAACAGCAGTTGTCCTCAATTGCTTTTACCTAATAATAAACAGTTTTATAAGGCATCAATTCTAAACAGATCCTAACAGAAGTTATTGATCTTTCCAATACAAGGTACCAAACCCTAATGTCATCTCCAGGTCAGCCCAACATGCAATGATATGAAGTGCATTTAAAGTACCTCAAATATCCAGCAATTCCTTTTCCTATGAATTTGTAATAGCAATGACTCTTTCATACAGTCAATATTTTCATCTGAATAGAATAAACATTAACAATCTACCCTCACTGAGCAGTTTTTCAGTGTTAAAACCTTAGCCTTTCACTTCAACAAAACAATTTTAGAAAAATTAATTTCCAAGCACAACGCATTCTCATGGGCAATGATGGGACAGTGTCAGGACCTAGTGTTGCACTGGGCACCCTAGCATTTGCCCAAGAGTAAAACTCAGTGGGATTTTTTTCAGTACCTTCCTACAACCAAAAATCTGAGGCAAAAATCGGATGAATCTTTCCACAACACTTCATTTACATGGAGTCTTTTAGGAGAAAAAAAAGAGACATTTCAACAAAAGTTAGATTCATTTTTAAAACGTGAAAATATTAAAGTGTTAAAAACTGTAGTTATTCAACATATTTGGAAAATAGATAAGTAATCAGTATGCAGCTGAAGGGAGATTCTGGTAGCCAGAAATTAGAATTCAGGCAGGATATTTGGACTGACTGGGTCACACAGGATATGGCTCTGAGTGTGGGTGGCAAGTTAAGTCTTTTTCCTTCATGTCACTCAATCTTATTTAGAGTACTGGATTAAAATCTCACTTGTACATTTTGCTAAGCTTACCAGCAGCATATACTCTTCTTCATACTGAAAAGCAAAACAATGACCTTACACACAGACTTTTTGAAGTGTAAGGAGCTTGATTAAGAATCCAAATAAAAAATAAACAATTAAGTTTGGAAAATTAAAAAAAAATAATAAAAATAACACATTCATATCAAAGATTGAAGCTGCAAAATGGTACAAGATGGTCCTTTGAAATACAGGAACAAGATGTCAAAGTATAAGTAAAATATTTAACAAGTACAAAAGACAGTTTTAAAAAAATAGTTGATATTATTAATATGAGTCAGACTTCATCAAAAATATTTTCTGAAGAGTTTCAGAGTTATTCTATGTTCCATCCTTTTGCCTGCTCCCACAGTTCTATTTTTCAACATTCTGTGTCCGAAAGGAGCCATCTTTGATTTCCAAAGATTATTTCAGAAACACCAGATACGCTTCTCTTGAATGAAGGAGATAAAGCTAATTAATACCTCTGATTTAAACTAAAGAGACAACCTTAAATATTGTATTATACAACTACAGGGTAAATCAGTCAGTCAATTAAATGTTGAAAGTGCTGCAATTATATTTTCAGTGTTTGGGAAAGATCTAGCTTGAACAACCGAAGGCAATTCCTAAAAATGCCAGGCATTTCAGATAATTGCAATATATGAGCCATCATTGAAAAGCAATTCAAAGTCTGCAGGCAATTCCCATGTGATTTAAAACTAAAGTTCACATCTATTGGCATATCTATTGGAACTATGAGCATCCCCTGAAAAATATGTTAATTTACAAAGCACATATTTCCCTGTGCCCTGGCAGTGTCCAGATGACACTAAGATTTTCTGTAGCCTGTGCTTACGTTAAAGCATCTTCTGCTGCTCTAGGTTAGAGGAAGTACAAATACTGTTTTCATGCTGAGAAAGGACCCTTGATCCTCTTTTTTAATCCTAGCCAATATGCTTAACATAAACTGACAGCAGTCATGCATCCCTAGCCTGTCTTCTGCACCCTGAAGGCCTCTTGTGTCTCAAGACAATCCAGTGGAGTTTCCTGGAAATGTTCCACACAGGACATTAAGACAGATAAAACAGCAGCAGGAGCTGATGCCATCAGGATGTTTCTTTGTGTGTGGAGAAGCATGCCTGTCTGAGCAATGGCCAAGGAGAGAGAGAGGAGGCCAAACAGCAGTTCCTGCCCCTTTTCTGACCCATTATGAAAGCTGTTAAAAAGAACAGGAGTGAATCAGCAAGCAAGCCCAGTGCTTGCTTGGCATCCCTGCCATCCAAAATCCCTGCAGGCAACTAAATTTATTTTCCAGCTCTTCTTTTCAATTTCTATTTGCCTTCTTCTCATGCTGAAGCTGCTTCTGCAACTGCAAGGGACCTTACAAATGTGGACTCAAGAGCCTATTTTCTTTTGTTAGTTCTCTCTTTGTCTGGCTTTACACACACCCCTCTTCTAGTTCAGGTGCAAATACCACTCTGTCTCTGAAGCATCCTTAAATCTGTTGTTCCTAATGACTGCCAGGCTAGGATAATTATCTAATACAAGTTGTACATAAGCATTACTCCATTTGTGTCAATAACCAGGCATTGGTATCAGTATCTACTACCTATAATTACAGTATGTAATTGTAACAGACAATCTATTACCTCTCCTATTAGACTGTGATTGTGTCAAGCTGATTTAGGGCTTTATGTGGGACAGGGGGGAACAAAAAGAAACAAAAAAACCCCACACAACATCATTAACCCCTACCTTTCCCACATGAGATTTTGTAAATGAATACAGTGGGCACAGCTTCGTGCACACAGAATGGTTGGGGTTGGAAAGGACCTCTAGAGATCATCTAGTCCAGCATGGACACCTAGACCACAGGGCGGCATCCAGGCAGGTTTGGAAGATCTCCAGAGAAGGAGGCTCCACAGTCTCTCTGGGCAGCCTGTGCCAGTGCTCTGTCACCCTCACAGTAAAGAAGTTCTTCCTGATATGGAGATGTATTAATCCCCTATAAATGCTCATCAGCTTGAATCAGGGGTTCTATAATCCCCTAGTGGGACCCTTTCCCATGTAATGTATTCCCATACATTACAAGGTAATGAGACATAAAAAGCAATAATGAGGTTATGCATAAGACACTCTTTACTCAGTGAGATCAGAAGAGAAAATAATGCTATATTGAAACTGAGGAAAACTCAAACATTAATGAAAAGGTATGCAGATTATAAAAACTGGTAAAAAAAATGGAACACTAATATACAAAACACACACACAAGCTTTCAGAGTCTTTTCAAGATAGTATAGCACCTACTAAACTTTTTTTCCAACTTTATTTTCAAACTCCAAATATAAACACGACTATGCACCAACTAAAATCTTTTTTTACAACATGAAAGGATGAGTTATTTTAGATGTTTCACTGGAGGTACATAATAAATCTATCGTATCAGCAAATCGTATCACTATTCTTTTATTGCTCAAACACTTTTGATCTTGATCACAAAATGAAGAATCAATAGGGTCAAGTGATTTTATAATCTTTGATACTGTAGTTTACATTAGTGTAGAATACGGAAGATAATTAACCTTCCTCTTATCAGTGAAAAGAGACTTAGGGAGATGTTAGTAGAGGAGAATAACACATTCTGTTATTTAAACTGGAAGAGGTTTAGATTATACATGCCATCCTCCAAAAACTGGAATAACACAATCTAGCACACCTGTATAACAATGTATAACCAGCACTGGATTTTATAAAGGAAAACTCCACAACCTCACTGGGCAGCCTGTTCCAGGGCTCCATCACTCTCACAGTAAAGCAGTTCTTCCTCATATGGAGGTGCAACTTCCTGTGTTCCAATTTGTACCCATTACCCCTTGTCCTATCACTGGCCACCACCAAGAAGAGTTTGGCCCCACCCTCCCTACATTCACCCCTCAAATACTTGAACATGTTGATCGGATCCCCTCTCAATCTTCTCCCGGCTAAACAGGCCCAGCTCTTTCCTCATCCAACAGATGCTCCAGTCCCTTAATCATCTTTGCCGCTCTATGCTGGACCCTCTAGAAGTTCCGCATCCCTCTTGTCCTGGGGAGCCCAGAATTGCACTCGATATTCCAGGTGCAGCCTCACCAGAGCTGAGCAGAGGGGCAGGATCCCTCCCTCGCCCTGCTGGCAACGCTCCTCCTGATGCAGCCAGGATCCCACTGGCCTTCTTGGCTACAAGGGCACATTGCTGGCTCAAAACTCCCAAATCCCTTTCCTCAGAGCTGCTTTCCAGCAGGTCAACCCCTGATCTGTTATTTCTCCCCAGGTGCATGACCCTGGGCATGACCTTGTTGAACCCCATGTCTAGGTCCCTCTGAAAGGCAGCACAGCCCTCGGGAGTGTCGGCCGCTTCACCTAGTTTTGTATTTCCAACCTCACTATCCCAAAGAGGCAGAGGCTGTATTTCTCAACCTGGGCTCATACTAAGACTGCATATGTTTATATCCATCAAAAGCACTTAGCAATTACTGCAATTTAGATGGTAACAAAGAAATGTCATGTTTCAAGATATAAAAGCAGAATTTTCCTCACTCTTCCATGCAGCGTGTTACACAGCAAACAACGTACAATTGAAATATGAGGAACTGCTATATTTTGCATTGGTCTTTCCAAGGAGAGTATCAAACTAACCATTATAGTAAAACTCTGTCAGTGAAATTCATACTTTATGCTATATAGAAGAACTAAGACTTACATTCAAGTTAATTATTCACTCTACAGGAATTTATTCATCACTGGTGAATAATAAAAATCAACATTTTCCACTATGCCCCTAAGATAAACATGGGTGACTCAGGAATAAGCAATAAAACAGGCTAATACATCTTACTGTTAGACTGGTCATAAGTCTATCTGAATTCAATGGTGCAAGTATAGAATAATTTCAGTTATCAGGATAACTTCATGAAACTTAATTCAGGATCAAGAGCATATTGTACTATTATAAAGCAAATATCTGATTACTTTGAAAAGTTACCTTGTCTTCCAAACAAAATGCCTCCTGCTGCCTTTGATTGCCGAGTACACCAAATAGCCATGCAAATTCATCAATAGTATCAGTTTCCCATAGTTTCCTTCACATACATCATTCAAGAGGATCTCAGCCTGCCTGTGCTTTGTATTGTTGTATTCAGCACAAGCAATAAAACACATCAGTGGAAAAAACTCACCCACTATGGAAGGACCACATCTAAGAAAGTGATTTAAAAAAAAAAAAAAGCTACACGTAGTGTTCATAGTAACGCCTTTCCTGAAACACTGCAATTGCTTACAGCTTAAATAAACTAACAATTGGGCTTTGGGTTGAATACTGCCCAAGTTGATCATCTTGAATGCTGTGAGACCTGACTCTGATTTTGTTTGTTAATTATTATTCTAAATGCTCTAGAATTTTCAGCTGTCTCCAGTAAAGTGCTGGAAATGCTGAATCCTCTCTGGGTGTTTGAACAGGGACTTGAAAACATGTCTGGCCCGTATGTATTGGCAAAATGATACCTGCTCAACCAAAATCAATCCAAATTTAGTCAGACATATAAAAATTCTCAAAATTGCTACTTTGACATGTTGAGTCTAGGTTTATTAGAAGTTTATTATCTTTCATTCTGTCTGCACTAGTGATGCTCTGGTCTAGCGTAGAAGGCGGGTGACAACCTCCCACTGCAATTGCTGCAGCCCCACAGCAGCTGAGACCCACTATTCCTTTACCCCATCCTTGTTCCACAGACCAGAAGTAAGGCAGGGAAGCAAATGCTAATCTTCTAAGTTCCATACCAGAGCAGAAACTATTCAACTTTTCCTTCCCTTACTGCTTTACAAATACTTGCTTACAAACTCTGTGGTATTAATGAATACAAGAGCAGGCCTAAAGCATTCTAATACAGTGACTTCCTCTGTGAAGTTGGGATATTTAGATGACATAAAACAATACACATCATTGAGTTACTGCTTTTGCTGCATTTCCTGATGTTTAGAAATAAAACAACTCGTAACATGCTGGTTGCCATAACATCTCTTTTATAAGCAAGCAAGAGAGGAAGCCAAATTAATGTTTTCCTGCAATGAAGTACATACTTGTGCCTGTTTGCAAGTTGGTTTTGTGTAAAAACTATGGCACAATTCTGCTCCCATCAGTGACAAGCAGATTTTTTCAGAACACAAAGATAATACACAAATAAAAGATAATACACAGCATTGCAAACACAGAAACAAGCTTTTTCTTATAGAGCTCTTGGTAAGATATTGTCTGCAAAATGCTAACTCATTAATCTGGAGCAAAATCTTCACAGTTTGGGGAAAACAGAAGAACTGCACTTAATACAACCTTCCAAAAGAAGCACTCAACTGTGTATTTTATATAATACAAATATAATTCACAAATTCCTAATACATTAGGGAAAACTGAATAAAAGTATGCAATATAATATATTAAGCAGTTGTGTCACAATAGGCAACAAATTCAAGGACACGGAAACAAAAATGAAGTTTCCTTAGAGAATTTCTTACATAAGAGTCAAAGAACTCTGCTCCAAACTAAAGGTTGGATAAAATCAATCTGTTGAAGTGGCACTTACTCTTGTTTTTATTATGCACAACCTTTGCCTTGGGGAAAGTTCAATAGAAGAATGAGCTTGGTATTCAAGCTCTGCCAGGATAAATGCTGAACACATAAGGAAAATGAAAGCATAGTAGGAATATAAATAATACTTCAAACCATAAATCAAAATGACTTTTTATGCTAGCTAAGTAACTTTCATGGTCACATACTTCAAAATATGCTTCATTTTCCAACAAAAAGATTTCATGAGGGAAAGAAAGATTACAGAAGGGTAAGAAAGAGGTAAGGACTTAATGTTTAACATAAACAAGTTTTTCAGCTGTGAGGAACACCAGTAACCTCTATTGGAATCAGCTGAATCTGTAGAATTTCAACAGCTAAGTCATGTCATTAGTAATCAATAAGACAGATTTATTCCTAGCTTCCAGACTCTGTCCATTAAGTCATACCACTCAAATACTATGCAAGTGTAATGAAATCAGCTTATGTTAAATGGTTCTATAGAACTGCAATTGTTAGTGTAAATACAGAGGTTTCAGATCTCAGTTACATAGTTCATTACACGCATGAAAAGTCAGAGTAACATATTCACTAACATTTCGATTTAAAAATGACTAACTGTTGCCTCCAGTGATAAAACCCACATATACCATAATGCTCAGGGACAGAGAAGAACAGGCAAAAACAGTGTTAAGAGAAGGGAGAAAATAGGAAATTCCCTTGGGAAATGGAAACTCATCTACATGACTTTTTGGTAAACAAACACTAGAACAAGGGTCCCCTCTAGACTGTTAGAAAAATAGCATTTGCAGAAACCACCAGGATTGCAATAGGTGTGATCTTTGTGAATTGCATATTAACTTTCCCAGTGTGAATCATTTTAGTGCTGCATGTTTACCTTTCCTTATATAGTTAAAGCTAGTAGTCATAAAAAACATCAGAAATCTTGGTATGAAACTGATAAATCATGCAGCCCATTTTCAAGATACATGTGGCTTACTACAGTTGAGACTCATTTTCACCTCTGATATTTTTTTTCCCCATGTTCAGACATAAACCTTAGTCAAAATCAGGACAACTCATAACAACAATTAAAAAAATCACATGTACTGGTAATGAAGAATATTACTCATATCAAGTATTAATATGCTGTCCCTCCACAGTTCTAGGACATAACTGACTGCTGCTCACTATAAATCAAAACAATAATTGTAACAAAAGCAAAGCAACCCTATCAACTTATCTGTAAATCTCAAGTTCGTCTTTTGAATATAAATTAAACAATTACATGGTTTGGAAAGCATTCTCTCTTTTTCATTTTACAGAAAGCAACGTCTACAAAAGTATTTCATTACAGCAGTGCAACGTACTGAGGCCAGCTACAAAATAATTAGCAGGGTGCTAGCAGCAAGGAAGGGGCTCAGCACAGATTAAGGTCACTGGGTCAAAGAAACTTCAAGACTGGTAACAACATAATATTGCACATTGTTCTGGGACGTATTTTATTGAGCCCTGAACAGAAACCAAATTCATCTTTCTTCCAGCAAGTTTAATCAATTTAATATTCCATTTCATTTTATATGACATTCTTGGTGTTATCAACCAGCACCTGCATGAGTCATCTCAGTCTCCAGAAAACAGTTCATTGTATTAAATACAAACTGTGTCTCATGCGGACTATCCACTGGACTTCCCTTTACCTTTGTAAAGCATGTGTGTGAAGCATGCGTGGCTTGCTTTCCTGGGAGGTCTGCAAGCTCCCATCACGAGATCTCTCCTAGGAGTCTCCTTTCCCTCTCTGACCTTGCCTCCACATCCAGCTTGCTGTCATTTCCAACTAAACATATATTTGCTTGGGAAACCTGCTAGGATGCCATGATCTGGGCAGGCATTCACCTCATCACAACTCTCAGTGAAGCAGTATTTCTGCATTTGGCATCCTGTGCTGTGGTGACTATCACAAAGGAATTTGATCAGAAACTAGGAAATATTTTGCGATAAAACCTGTCTTTGCTCTGTAGGATACAATTTCTATTTAAAAATCCAAACTTGGTTTCTCTGTGACATTTTGTTAAGGCAAACCATGCTAAAATATAAATGGAAAGCTTACACTAACAAAAGCAAGTGAGCTCAGGCACTCCACCCTCTAGTCATTCTTTTGTGCTTAGGCTGACATTACATATCAAGTTTACAAGAGCAAAAGGAAATGAGTCAAAGATGCACTAAGCAAATGACACTTAATAGCCTTCTATTTATCAGTTTAAGTTTATGCATGTACAGCTATTACAACTAGAATTGTACGTAAAAAATACCATTACTTTTCCATATAAATATTCCTGCATCAATGTTCTCCAATATGCTTCTCAAGCATGGGTGTTCTGCTTTAATTATTTTTATACACATTTATTACAATATCACTATATACTAGTTTATAGCACTACATGTTAATTACCGAACAGAAAAATAAATAATTGCACCCACGACTTCTCAAAAATCATGAGTCAGGCCCTAATTTATGAGATCAATTGAAAAATTATGAAATGATAAAAGGTTTTAACATGATTAATTTGGAAAGGCATCTGTTTTCAGATACTACATGTTACCCTCGTAGTACATTTTAAAGCTTTTCAATAGTCAGAAAGAAAAAAGAATTGTTTAAAAATCAAGTAGATCCTCACACACCTTTTCAATCCAATGTTAATTCAGATAGTATCTTAAATTTTTATAGAAAGCTCCACCAATTATGTAAACTGATAATATTCTACTCGCCTATGAAGTTCCAGTCTCCCTCTAAAATACAGTTTAAGTGTTACATTTATAAAAGGGATAGTATTATTCAAGTCAAACAGTAGCAACTTTGATCTACCTCCACTGTAATATTTGCATTTAAGGAAACGAAAATAAACAGAAACATGAAAACTAAGCACAGGTTTTTTGCCATCCACTAGATTCTAGCATAACAACTTTTATCACAAGTTTCACTGTCAAAATTCTGTTGTTGATTTTGGCAAGTTAAAATTTCACAATTTACACACACCCCATTTTTCCAGATTTTGCTGGATTTCACTTTCTAACTACTACAGCCAGAGAGTACTCACCTTCAGCTGCTTAATCTGCAATACAAATATCACTCATGTTTTTACAGTGTCTTTTGCAAGGTTGTCTGTTCCCACCCCAAGCCTCCATTTCTTCCAGCTTCAGTGCTGCCTAACAGGTAGGACATATCACACACTGTCACTATTCTTTGCTACCATGGAATTCATCCTTCCACAGGACAACTTCAGGAAAAAAAAATTCTTTTTCTTAAACCAACTGGAAAATTATGAATCATTTTTTCCTTTTCTCCAAGTGTGAAAATAACACATAGCCAACACACAAAACAAAAAACAAAACTATGAACAAAGCTATCAATGAACAAACATCCTAAAAGGTAGAAGGGGAGGGAGACCTGAAAGTGGCACAACTGGCAACACCCTCCAGGAAAACACCATTTCCACCTCTCACATGCCTGCTCTTTTGCAGTCTCTGAAGTAGGAACCTCGCTACAAATACTCAAACTGCATAGGAGTAGCTCTTACTAATCAAATTAGTTTTAAGGTCACCCCAGAAGTTAATCATGTGAAGATCATTAGGTGCAATAATATAAAAGCAACTTCATTCTCCTGTCCTCAGTAATTCAACTGACAGCCACATTATTTCACACGCACCAAATAGTGCCAAATAGGGGCAGGTTGCCTGCTTTAAAAAAAAAAAAAAATGCTGATTTATTAGTTGGCAATATGGCCTTCTGTCACCTGCTAATTCTTAGTTCAACTCTGCATGGTTCAAAAGATTATCAGAAGATTAGGCTGATTAGATACTATACTACAAGCAAGCCAGGATTTTTCGTCATGGAAATTTCGTAGGTTATTTTCGTTTTGCTTTTCTTCAGTGGTCAATCTATACAGATTCTACAGTTTGTGGCAAAAGCAAGTGGAATAATTTTAAATCCATTCAGTATCTGCAGAGTTCAAGGATACATAAATGTTACCCCTTAGCAGCTTTATAGCCTTAAGGAAGTATGTTTGCTAAAGCATAGGGGATATAAGAACATACTAGGAAACCTCAGTTACTGAGATTTTTAAATCATTTTGAGGAGAAAAAAATATGTTAATGAATTATTCAAAACCTCAGCTTTAAGATTCATTACTAACATTTTTTTTTTAAATAATAAAGGTCTTCCTGAAAATTAGAGGGAAAAAAGTGAAGACACTACCAAAAAACATCAAAAGTCAAAATCAAGACAAGGCAATAAGTTTACAGAATCCTTGCTTTTACACAAAACTTGTTTGTTTCTTTATATTGGCAACATACAAGCTGAAACATGAGCTGACAAGCCTAACTACTTATCCACAGAACAACTAGAATGAATGTGGCTTCAAGACATGCCTGTGTTCCAAAACTAAGGATTTGAAACACGATTGCCTTGGAGAAGGTATATAACTACATTTCAGGATGAAGGAAGCTCTTCCATCCCGTCAACAGCCCCTTCTAAGAAGCTCAGTCTCTTTCCCTCCCCAAACAGCTCAATTGTCATAATAATAATGATCAGGGATATGAAAACTGAGCTGTGTTCCAACAGGTAAGAGTCACACCAAGTGTTTGGCAAGAGTGATATTTTTAAAAAATTACTTTTTCTTTTAAAAGTTGTTTTCAAATTAATGACCTATTTTTTTTTTTTAAGTGAGATACTGTATGTACATTCCAGTAAATACAGGGCACAGTACTTATAGAGAAAATCCTGTAAGCTGGTGATGCAGATAACCTCTGTAAGGAGACATTTTACTTAATTAAGCACGAGCAGCATTGTCTAATCTTAAATTTAATTTGTACCTCTGTTTTAGGCATTTTAAAACACCCCACAGTAGCGACAATTCTCTTAGTCTGCATTTAGTGCTGCACTGTCTTCCAAAATTGCCAGATACCAGTACAAAGTCTTTTCAAGCCATAATACTTTCCAAGTAAAATATTAATATTGCTTACACTGCAATGCCCTTTTTAGCACTGAGCAAGCTAAGTTCCAAATGTTTAGCAAAGCTAAAGCACAGCTATAGGTTTCCCCTTGCTGATAAAGCAATCGTGTAATCAAATATATCAGCCTGTTGATAAGTCTACTCTTTTACCAGGGCAAAATATGTCTCTAGAGGAGAATTTGCAAGATAGAAAATTTATCTTACCTAATTTATCTTACCTAATATTTTAACAAAGAAGGCATTTTTTTTTTTTTTTTTTTTAAAGCTTGCTACCAGTCTGCCCTGCTGGGTTCATCCTCCTCTCACTGACCTTCACGAATACCAAATAATCCTCTCCTGCTGTTCATTTACACTTTACACAGACGGTGGCAAATCACATAACAGAACTCAATGCTTTGAGCATTAAACAATAATCTATATTAAAATCCCTATTTTTTACATTTCTAAACCGCAAACATTTATTGTGCTATTAACATCAACATGCAAGATAGCAGTATGCTTACCTTCTATAATTTCATTTCAAAAGGAAGGAGAAAGCTTTCCCACTATTACTGATCTATCTTTCTCCAATTGAGGAGTCCAGCTGAAAAACAGAATATAACTCTAAAATGACATCCCAATGATGCACTGTTTAGACAACATTAAGGCCGAAGTAGTACCCAACTAATCACAGAACATATGTTTTTTTTTTTTTTTGAGAAACACTGATGTAGATTAATCCATTGAGTTTAAATGCCTTTACTAACTTAAGTAGTAAAAAAAAAAAAAAAAAAAAAAAATGTTTAGAGAATGTAGAGAATGGACTATATGGAAAGATATTTATTCTGCTGATAAGCCAAAATAATTATTTAGGGAGAGAAGATTTAGAAGTTTTGTCTTTTTACGATAACCTCTATTTTTTTATACCAAAAAACTCTTTTTACATCAACAGAATTATTCATAAGCTCAAGTTTATTCACATATTATAATATTTTCAGATATATTAGTTTGGATGTGAAAAACAATTTTGGACCATTTCATTTATACGAGCCATTTAATGGTAAGTAAAGCAAAATATATTTTTATAATCAGTTATGATTTTTTTCTAACCAAATACATTGTGCTACCAAAGGGAAAAGAAATCTAACATCAGAGCCAAGGCCTGATGGTAGCAACGGAGACAAAATCCACACAAATTTAAATCAAATACATTTTAATTCTATATAGCTATACATCTAAAAACATTGCAGAAGCAAAATACTCAGCTCAAATACAAAATAAAAATCTTACAAACAATAATTATAGAAGGAATTACTGTTCAGAAAATGTTACTCCTCAAAACGCCTTACTATTATTTGTGAGTGTAATTGGAAATGATAAATTAACTATACGGGCTCAGATTTAGCATTTAAATATGTCACAAATCCCTTCATTGCCATGAACAGCTACTAGAAATCTATCACTTCTAGAAAATCCTATATTGTTATTATTAGTGAACCATGAGAACACAAGACATGGCAAAGATCAGAGTTCCTTCCCAACTATCTGAAATCTACTTAAAAGTAATAGCTAGATCCTGAAGCTCAGACTGAGACAAATCCTTTAAACTAACATTTAAGTAAATATAATCATGCTGGTAACATCTGCCCTAATCATTCAGCTTTACTATATGCCAGTGTTTTTCAGTGCAGACTGAAAATGATGATTAAAAAGATGGTAAAGTTACTACGCTAAGTGAATTAAACATGGTGATACTCGATCCAGTATTATTTTATATATATATATATATGTTAGTGCCTATTATCAATAAGGAAACATCTGCAAGAAAACTCTTGACTGTGGGTTGATAATCTCTTTTGCACCAAACACATGCACAGAGAAGCACATAATCTACTTTATAAATAATTTATTGTTGAGGCTCAGCAACAGCAGTGTCACTGCTGAGCTATTGTGACATACAGCTTTCTTCCAAAATGTATGTAACAACAATAACTAAGTCCTGCTCTGGAAATTCATCAAGCAACTTACATTTGGAAGTACCAAAGCAAACAAAAAGGCAACAAAGTTCATGAATGGCATTTAGTATTTACTGAGTGGGACCAGATGTATGAAAGCTGGAGTCATGCAACTTCACCACAAAAATGGAGAATAAAGACGTAACCGTTACTGCTTCTTTTGTAGTCCTTGTTTAAACACGCACAGCAATGGTGAAGCTTAAAAATCCTTTATAAAAGTGGCACGATGTGACTGTACTGCAGAGCTGTGTAACCTAGAACTCCCAACTCATATTTAACTTGATCTGGGAATGCTGGTTATCATCTTTATTGTTAATATCCCTTTGCACACCTTAACATGATCATTGGTCAACTGTTTGTTCAGTGAAAGACAAGGTTGAAACGAAATAGCAACGTGGGCCTATGCTGTCCCACAGGAGAAATCTTCAAAATTACTTTTGGATTCAAAAGTCATGCTACTTGCTTAGCTAGGTTTCTATTCCCACAACTCATAAGGAAACAACAAATCGCAAATTTGCCAGGCATGGTACAAAGCCTGCTACAGTAATAAACCTGCTTACCCAGATCTCACCCTGTTACTGGTTGGTATTTCTGTAAATCTACATTTATTTAAACCAAATGACTTTTGGATTTTAACAGCAACAGTTATCATCAAGAGGGTGAAGTTTTTCAAATGTCCTGGTGACTTAGACTTTACATGAGTATTAAATTTAAACATGTGGATATAACTATATCTTTACGGTTGTAGTTTAGTGTGGTTTTCATAACATTTGCTGCAAAGCTGATAACCATTCCATTGACAAAAATCTCTTGGAGCAATGGAAGTTTCAATTACTAGGAAATAAACATCCAAAAACATACTCATCTTTCAAGGTCCTCTTCCAAGAGGCAAGCAATAGTGCTTCAACACATGCATTCAACTTATAACAAAGATAACGGAAGCATAAAACTGTGACTACCCTTTCCACCCATGTTTCATTGGTTTCTATAGTGAGCCATGGAATGATTAGCACTGTTACCTGATTATACGGTAACACTCTGGCCAACTTTTACCATGATTACCATGCAAAAACCCTATTCTACTCTTCAGCAGTGTGAAACAGAATCAGATATAAGAAAATTTTAATGTCAGGAGAAATATTTTTTTAAGTATTTATTACTCAAAAATGTAGCTAACCCAGCTATTCAGATTTTCTTTTAACAGTTTCCTTAATAAAAAGAACCTTTGTAATTAAAACATGTTGACCTTTCAAAAAAAGTGGAAAAAATATTCTACCATGACTAGTATAGAGTTTTGCAGGAACCTATGAAACCATTCAGACATTTTTCCTGAGGAGTCATTCTTACAGTTACGAAATATTTTTTTTTTAAATCACCATTTAAGATTTTGAAAGTTTTCCCTTAAAGAAGCAGATTCCAGGCACCTTACCTTTACTCAAGAACTATCGACTCAAAAATAGCCATGTTGTAACAGTGGTTCTGGTAATAAATACCTTTCTTTGAGTTTACTCCAAAGCTGTCAGCCTTAAGAGTTGTATTTTTCTACTACAATGCAAGAAACATAAATAGCAGAGACACAGAATAACAGAAGCAACTAATTCTTTTTTAAATCAGCTGTGTTTGTGGATAAGCAAAATACAATGCTTGCTGCTATACAAATAATAATGCTAGGCTCCCAAAGAATGCATAATCTAACACACTATCTCTCCAATTACTCAGATGTTTAATTTTACTACACAAATAGTCTTAAGCACGTAAGCAGGACTATTCATATAACAAACACGCAGATAAACATTTGCAGGACTAGATTACATAGACTGAGAGGAGATGCGAGGAGACAGTTTTTAATGCATCGTATATTTTCTTTCTTTACTTTTGGCCCCTTCTCTTGCCTAGTGGTTGAATTTACATATTTCTGCTTTCAGGCTGTCAGCTGTAAATGACCCTTACCAACATTCACTACTCAATTTTTCACCATTCTTCATTTTACTCATTTTCATTAAAAAAAAAAAGGGGGGGGGGGGGGGGCAAGCATCAACCAAAATCCCGGACCAAAAATTATTTTAACCTGCACTTCTTCTCTCTAGCCAAATTAACTAGGCAACACAGACATAGAAGGAAATATAGCTTTCCAGAATGTATATTTTTATGATGTACCGGAACAATGCAACGCGTTCAAAGGTCAGCTACTCTGACAACCATTTCCATGGTTATATACGGAAATGAAGTCATCATATGGACTATTGGGTGTTATTACAGCAGCCATGCAAGTGATAAACCACAAACACACTTTGATATGACATAAAAGCACTTAGCACACCTCCAAAGAGCCCCCCACACCACCCTGGCTGTTCCCCTTCTGATCACTGTACCAGCCTGTACAACGTCCGTATTTCACAATTCACACAGGCCTCAAGGAACACACAGGTGCATTTAGATCTTCATAAAAACACTTGTGTCTACCTACAAAGGACAGATTTAAAAGACAATATCACGCATACATCTACACCGTGGATGAGCCCCAAGAGCAACAGTATGTTCCTTTCTTGTTTTCCAATGAGGTCGCACCAGAAGGAACAAAAGCAGAGTAAACATGTTGTTGTCATTCTGTGTTACTCAGTGTCAGGAAGAGATTTAAACAAGTACCTTGTGCAGAAAAGCAGCAACAGAAGCCAAAGAGGAGGCAGGCCTGAGTGTTCAGGTAGGGAGGGATTTAAAAAACAAAACAAAACAAAACAATACAAATCTTGACAATACTGTATACTACATCTGATACCTAGCTCTACCTCCTTGTCTGAATTTTTCTGTGTTTTGTAAGCTGAGATTTCTGCACACCTATTTCACCAACATGAACTCTGAACAGTACAAGAAAGCCTGAACAACATGTTTGTTATATACTTGGAGTAACTGCACCATGAGTTTCTATAGAATTCTACTTGTACCAAAGTGCTTCTAAAATAGCTATATTAGTATGAACTCTCTTTTGAATTGGAGACTTGAAGATTTCTGAGCGGAGAGAGCTAAATATCCCAAGCTGGGAGCCCAGGTTTATCTGGGATGACTTTCACCATACTTCAAATTAGCAGTTAGTGCAATTCACCTCTTCCATAGGGTAAACTGACAGTTTACATTCAGAATATTATTCTGACAACAAGTATATATTTAAATAGAGTAAAAAACTTCTGCATTCAAAATAAAATTAATAACAAAACCCAGACATACTTGGTCTTGCTGTATTATCAAAGTTTTACTTAACAAAATATTTAAGATGTTTTTACTCTAGGTAGAATTCTCAAAATGCTAATATTTTACATAGTGAATAGAAAACATTACAAGTATTGAAAAGTTAAAACTCAATTATAGTTTGTTTCATTTCTTGAAATATTCAGGCTCCTTCCCAAGTTAGGAACTAGGATACTCTTGGATGTTTCATACAAAGCTCTGCTGACCTTTCCAACTGCCTACACGTATTTCGCAGGATAAAAACAAACAGGTATGACTGAAAAAGTTCATTAGCAATTGGCACCCTAAAAGCCTACATGTGAAATGAATCAGCAATTGCAATAGACAGATGCATCCACTTTTCCTGGGCTGTTTTACATGCAAGAGACATGCACAGAGCAGTGGAAACAGGCAACAGCATTAGAAGCCTCTGAGAGGATTTTATTTCAGCACAGCAATACTAAGAAGTTCATAAAAAAATGCAGAAAGTGCTATACTGCCGAATTAGGAAAGCAAGGTTCAGGCTCCACCGCGCCGTTAAGCACCCTTCCCGCTATTAGTTTCAACGCACAGAGCGCCGTTTATATCCTGTCCTCTCCAGAGGTCTCACTGACGCGTCAGGTGTACAAGGTCGCTGTGTAGGGGCCACAAGGCTCCATCCCCGCTTCCACCACCCCTGCTAACACCCATAGTTAATTTTCTCCCTTGTGTAAGAAAGCAGGTTGCTTTAGGTACAGTGTGTGGCGCCTAAGTAACCTGTAGGGTTTTTAAAGCCACTTACGTAATCAAATACATTTATTCCCTCAATATAAGGGGAAGGGATAGTAACACACACCGAAAAACAAGAAGAAACAAGTAAACCAGAAACAAGCCAGCAAAAGCCGCGCAGGGCTGCCAGTTCTCTTCCCGCCGCTCGCTGCGCGGAGGAGCGCGGAGCCCGCGGCCGCCTCGCCCCGCCGGGCTGCGCCCTCCCGCCGCCCCCGTCACGGAGC
>JAWLRI010001075.1:1143095-1155709 GCA_034781795.1 Crypturellus tataupa
GGGGGAGAGGGAAGGGCGAGGAGAGAGTGGGGGAGGAAATCTTGATTGCTTCTTGAAGAAAAAGATGCACACACTTATCTACAAAAGAGGACTCAGGACTGCCAAAACTCAAGGCCCTGCTGGCCAAAGTTAAGAAATAGCAGTATCAAGCCAGAAGACATATCAAGCCAAAGCCTATTCTGCAGGTAACTCACAGGATCCAGGGTTAACATCCTTCTGCTAAGTCTGCAAATTCCACATTGGATAACAAGAGCTTAATGAGATAATTGTGATTCTCAGCATCACTGTGTTTGAGATGCTTAGTGGATGGAGGCCCAAGTAACTCACACACAAGGTTAAACAAATAAAAACAAGCCGAGCCATCAATTGTCCAAATATTTTATTACCAGACTGCTTAAGAGACATGCCCTTTACTAACATCACTTAGCTGTAAAGGACAAGGCCCTGTCATGGACAGGCAAGAGAAATAAGCATTTGCTTTATATCTTCTTTAATTATTATAACCTTTCACTCATAGCTTTTCTTCACTCCTTCTTGCATACCTTCTACCTACAGGTAGCTTGGCTTCTTCCCAATAACAGATATTCACACAGTTTTAGTGATGTAAACATTACCTATTTATATGTACATATCACATATTTACATGTACACCAGCATTTCCATACTCATTCTGAAGTCTGTATGTCCTTAAGAGCTTCATAATCAAAGACTTGGATGTGACAAACTGGAGGTGTGCTTTTTGTATGCACAGTATTTTGATGCTCAAAGTGCAGTTACCCAAGAAAATACTCCAAGGCTACTTTGGAAATGTCTTTACTGAATGCACTTACTGAGCACCTCTGAGTTCCCTCCTCCAAATAGGCAGGGAGCGAGGTGGTGGGAAAAATCGCAGGTCCTTAGGAAGAGCAACATGCCTGGAGCCAGAAAAATATGTCAGGCTAAAAGCAGATCATTCCTGCTGTACAACAGTACAAACTGTGGGACATTAGAGCATACTGAGTATGTCGTGCGCACATTCAAGTCATCTAACATAACAGCAAACAGTTACTCTTGGGCACGTGGGATTCAGTGTACACACTGTAAAAGAGAGCATGATCAAGAGATTTCTGCAGAAATAGTACATGATTCCCCAAAACCTGTTTTTCTATGTTTTGCTGCAACAATAGGTATATAGGTTCCAAGATCTGAAGAAAAAAAAATTCTTAATGGCTTATCTCTCAGGATCCCATCAAGTGATCATGTAAACAGGTAGCCTTGAGCACTGAAAGGTACTCAACAGAAACCAATTAATGAACATTTCAAGTCAGTTTGTGTTTTATTTGTTCCTCTAGGAGATTCAGAAAAATCACTCAGCTTTGCAGAATCAAAATATCAAGCACAAAAATGAGCACCTTATTATCCGTTGCATTATAGCAGCTAAACATACGACAAGGTACATGTGCATCCCGGTTACAATATATAATGAGATATTTTTCAGCAATTAAATATCTACAGATGTTCATTAAAGCTTTGAATATTGATCAGGTTAGAAGAAAATATTGATCAAAGATACTTGGACTGCTATACTATGGCTAATACTAATTAGAACTAATTAATTTGGATTTTCCTTATCAAATATTCAAAGCAACATATTCAGTATCATGCTTTAATAGATCATATTTGGAGAGACAGAGACTGTGGGCAGGGGATGAAGCTCCAGGTACACTCATATGATAAAAATGTAAAGTCAATGTACCTTCAAGTGAGGGAAAATAGCTTACTGACTTATTTTTATACCCTTTTATACTTACAGTTTGATAGTCTAACAAAAACCATTCTCATGAAAGTTATGTGAAGCAACCCGGCCTGCTAACAGAAGTCAATAGGATCTAGCTCTACCTCACAGCTTCTGTAACATATGAATAAAAGCTGCCTTTGGGTCAAGTATGCACAAAGCCCGATTTTAGCAGGATGCTTGCCCAGCACATGCTGAAAACAAGGCACTTCTGAATGTGCTTCAAGCTGGGCATTGCTGATATAAACCACTCATTTACAAATCCTGACCTACATAAACAGTAATAATAATTTAGCTATTCAGTCTTTCTACTTGTTCAAAAATAGTTTGGGACATGTCATTTATCAAATATTGGTTCCCAGAGAAGGACAAGAGTGTTAAGCATTTATGATCTCTCACATACATTCTTACCATTTAAAACTTTTCAGCATGTAGAGCAGGAAAAGTATCAAGCTGTTTATCACAGTAGCATCTGCCTTGGATAATTCCTTCTCTGGTAAAAAAAAAAAAAAAATACTTCAACAATCAAATAATCCTAGTAGCACACTGACCGCATCTTTAGTTTGGGCATATGTCCCAAGCATATCTATTTCAAAAGCAATGAAGCACAACCCAAAAACTGAGAGGAGCAATGTGTCACTATTTATACAATGGAAGGGAACTCCTGTACATCTTTTTTTCCCCCCCGATTCTTTGCAGAAAAAATAATTTTAAACTCTTTACAAGAGAATAATGCAATACCACTACTGTTGGTAGAAAAAAAAATCATCCAAAATATAATTTAGTGAGAACAAAGTTTTGAAAAAGATCCAGTGTAAAATCTGGAGGTTTTGAGTCAGGTTTCTTTACCATTGTTAGTTTTCTTGCAACTTAAGTTTGCCCCAAAAGTCATCGTTCATTTCTATGAGCGTCAACTGAATCAGCTCAGAAGATCAAAATATGGAAAGGAGTCAGGATCAGGAGAAGGGAAAAAAAAAAAAAAAAGATAGCATTTTGAACTACTTTTACCTTTAAGATATTCAAAGTATTTTTGTCAAGTTTTCAGCAAAAAACAGTTTCAAGAAATTCCACTCCACAAGTATAGAAATCTGGAATCCCAGTTATTTGTATTAATTGGAATCTGAAACTTTTAATGAATTAGTTTGTGCAATGTTATTCTTCATATGTATAGAAGAGAGGAATTTAGATTACTTGGTCTTGTAAGAGGCAGAATTGAGAAATGACTGCTCATTATGACAGAGACCGATATGTCCAAAGCGTTCAGCAATGTGACCGAGTGATGTGAATGACTGGTTTTCTGCTGTTGAACAGAGAGAAATTCAAACCATTTAAACAGAAATTTGTTTCTGAAAGCTCTTTTTTCCCTAGACTCTTTAATCCTGAATACCAATAAAATGACCTTTGGCATTCTCTGAAGTGTTCAGATCATGACAATATTTTTCACAGGACACTTGTGCTTCCTCTTGCAGCTATTCAACGTGATAGCCATCTGAACTTACACATTTACAGCTATTATTTTTAACACAGCTGTAGAAGAGCTAAAAAAAAATGTTTTGCAAGTGAAAGTTTCTAAACATAATCTTCAGAAAATTTAAAAAAATAAGAAAAAAATAAGATTTTTCCAGTTTTCAGAAGAACACACATGCACACACACACTTGCTCATAAACCATAATGAGAAGTTCTGGGCTTCAATAGTAACCATCTAACCAAGTAAACCAGGAGTTTAGAGAAGACATTCAGAAAACAAACCAATTAGTGTTCCCCTCTTCCTCAGATTTGAAATATTTCAGAGAATTCTCTTAACCACTCTCATACTCTTTTACAAGCAGACCTGTCAGGGACGCACAGTCTGTCTCCGCTCAGACATGCCATATTTCTCTTATGCTAACTATTAGATGTTGTCAAGGTTTTTCCAAGAGCTCTTACTTGAGAGAAACAAAAAAAAAAAAAAAAAAAAAAAAAAAAGAGAGAGAGAGAGAGAGAAGTCTACACACAGTAGCCAGGCAACAACAGCATCTCAGGTTTTTATTTTGTAAGCTTTACTTTTTAATGGGAGTACACGTTCACTTGTGCAGCTACCTTGACTTTCCAGAGGGATTTCCACAAGTTCACATGCCCTGAGCATCATCTAGAATGACTGCCTTAAAGCAGTGTCTTCGGTGCTCAACCATCACAACACCCATGTAACAGAACAGCACTACTCAGAAATTCAGACTTTAATCACTGAAGAACAGTTGATTAACTCACTGAATCAAAGTGATAAACACAGAGTCAATAGGGTGACATCTAATCATCTTGTCTATTGTACTAATGACAGTTATTTTTTGATTATATACATAACAGCTGGTTAGCCTTCCCAGTATGTTAAGTGCTATTTGTCTAATCAGAATTTTACTGGTGGTATCTGTGTTTCATTACATTGTCCTCAGTTAAAAAAAAAAGTTTTAAGGAAAAGTGGAAGCTAGATATGTAGGGGGAAAAGCATCTGAATTGAAGACACAGAGCACAGTCGAAGGAGAGAGGAGAAAAAAAAAAAAAAAACCTACAAAAGCTATTTGTGCTTTCAAAAAAAAAACCCCAAAAATCAGAATAAATCACACATAACTGTTTACATGTTGCACCTGACACACCTGATGTTGCATTTATGATCATTTCCACTGCAGCACACTGGAAAAAATAACCCAGTATGAAAATATGACTTGAAGACATCAAAAACAAAACCTCACAAATCCATACCAGAATATATATATTTTCTAAATGTTTGGGTCCTGTGCATGCCTTTAGAAGTGCCAATAAATTCAATTCCCAGGCATTTGCACTTGTTTTTTCATTTTGGTTTCAGCTGAACCTTGGAATCCTCCCCTCACAAAAGGAAGCTACTTCAAAGCTTTCCTATCTAGAAATGAAAGTACTGCAGTAATTGCTACCGGATTTCAGGGCCACTGAACTAGTCTGAAACTGCTAGAGCGGCCAGCACCTTGGGCTCTATTTGATGGCAGAGGCCTGCAGCCAAACAGATTGGGTGATGTGCATCCCGGCCCTCACATGCATAGGAGCCATCTGGAAACAAACAGCTCAATCATGAAAGAGTAAAGATAACAAGGAAAATTAGAGCTCCCCGATCAAAAATGAGGAGATACTTGCTTATCTTCTTAGCACTTCTGTTTTAAGCCTCAGTGAAGACACAGCATTTTCTTTATCTTGCCTTTATTCCTCTGATTAACAACCACATTAAGAACAGGGCTGTTCGAAAACCCAGAGTCAATTACGTGAGGTAAGAGCTAGTGCATTGTTAAACTGATGTTGTTGCCATCAGCAGAGGAATCATGGACAAAACAGACAGATATCCTACTGAGGACTTCTGAGAGATTGATGAGACTCTCTGAATATTTATTTATAGAAAATAAATAGATCTAAAGCCACAGCATTCTCTGTCAGAAGACAAACATCAAACATTCAAGACAAACATCAGGTGGAAGAGGAAAAACAAGTCAAACACTAACCATCATTTGGTGTACAATTTTGGCCTGGTCACAGACTAGCTTGCAGTCAGTAGGTCAAACTGATAAATATATGATTTAGATGAGATAAAGGCCAACTTGGTGGTAGCCATGCAACTGCAGAGCACAGTATGGCAGCAGCTAGTTGGGCTCTGGCTCTACTCAAAACATCAAGAAACCACCAAGCACCAACTCCAGCCTTTCCTGAGCTTCAAGGGTCTCTCTCGGGCTGCTTTCACTGTAACCTGACTCTGGATTGTACTGTATTTTCTGAATGTTTTTCATAAAGCTAAGGGACTACAAACATTTTTTTTTTCCTTTGAGCCTTGTGATAATGGACCTGGAATTGATGGGATACTGCAGGATTCAGCAAATATTCCTCACCTCATACCAAGAAAGATGTCGTATGTATCCTCAAGAAGGTCTGGAAAAAAACAAAAGGAAAAGGACTGCAGAGTGCTGATGAAAAAAAATATCCTGATGAAAGACTGATATGGAATTTATTAATAAGTCAGTTCTCAGATGAAAAACACACAAGTTCTAATATGAAGGTAAAATTTTAAGCATACGCAGCACTGTGAAACAATAGCCATTTTTTAATTTTTAAATGAAGTAATTGCATATGCTTAAAATATACACATCCTTTATTCCCTATGCTGCTGGCTTCTATGTTATCTTAATAAAGCAGTTGTTTTCTCCACCCTGCATTTTTTCTAGCACTTTTTTTTAAAAATACACCCTGATGCTTTAACATCACAGTGTGTGCCCCTATAAAGGAATACAATGCTACAAATATAAGAAGGTTACATATAAGCAAGATCAGCCAGGCAGGTTCCCAGGTGCAAACTGCACAAATCTATTCAAGTAGCTTGTGTGCTGCTGCTTAGAGAACATGATCTCCACTTGGCCAACTCCCACCCCAAAACTGTAGCTTTAAGGTATGGTAGGGTAAGGAGGCAGCAAGGCAGACCCAAGCCAACTCCAAAGCACCAGGTGCAAAACTTAGAGCAAATCAACAAGGGATCTCTCTAGCACCATCTAAGCTTTGCTGATGAGAGCAAGAGTGCTGCAACAAACCTCCCCTTCTTCTGCCAACTTTGATTATGGCTCTCACTTCCACTTGTGCACATCCGCTTGGTTCCCTGCCCACTTCAGGCAAAATGTAAATCCTAGGGAGTCTGAGAGCACTCTCTGCATTGGCTTCAGCATGCACATTTCAGGAATTTTCTTATGAATCAATTAGGAAGTAGTTTAAAGTGTTTCCTTTCATACAATCCCACTTGTACACATTCAGGCAGCTGGGTAAGACAGGCCATCAACATATGCCTAAGATACTTGTGTACAATATAATGGGCTTTCATTTAAGGTTTTTCTGACAAAATGTCCAACTTTCTATAGAGCTGATAGTAAAGCTACAGTTACTGCTACATCCTCAAGCAGAGTTCTTAGAAGTTTGCTCTTCTCTAACAGCTCTGCATGCATCCTGCAAACAGATACATGGGCTATTTTTTTTAAGGTAAAATTGTTGAGGTCAATTTTAAGCATCTACCACGCACTACTAGCTTTAATCAACATAGAATCTAGTCTCTTCTTTATAGAGAAAGAAGCTATTTTGATTAATGCTGCTAATTTGCATTCAGAAAACCTGGGGTTAGTTTTTAGCCATGCCACATGCTTCCCAATGAGGACTTAGGTTCACCATTTACAATTCAGATGTCCCATGTTAGCTGTCTAAAAATTAGCTGTTTAAGTCTCATCTGGTGATCCCAGGCTTTTACAGCCACTGGAAAGGAGAAAATATTTCTAAAGATCAATGCATCTCTTGCTAAGACAGGTGCCTAAGATAGGTCAAATGAATCACCTTCCGAGGTTATTTAAAGTTAAATAAGATGAATCTCACCCTTAATCTCCCTCTGTCATTGGTTCCCATCTGTCAAACTGAATTTGTTTCACAACATCAATGGGACACATATGAAGCCTACCTTGTGTTATTCTGATTGGGTCCTACATAGTATAAATGATTCTCTTGACACATACAGTCTTGTGACTATTATTCAGAAAAAAACTAACTCTAAAATCTGCACCAAGTGTTCACGTCAGTGCAGCTCTAACTCCAGGACAGGTTATCAAGGAACCTAATCTTGCCCTTTGATTTGTTTCACCCTTTTTGATAATCACATATCAGAATAGGACTAGATTTTCTCCTATATCCAGCTAAGAGGGAGCTGAAATCTGCTGTAATAAATGCATCAAGACTTAGGCAGGTAAACTACCTTCAGTAACACTTAAAAGGCTAAATACTTCAGTCTAGAAAACAATTTCTAAAGATTTCCATGATGGAGAAAAGAAATACCAAAAAAAAAAAAAAAAAAAAAAAAATCCAGGTTCTGATACCTCTTCATACCAGAAAAATTTCTTCCTGGCCTATGGGGTTATAATAACTCTCCTTTGGCCCATCCCTACTGCAAACACTTCCAGGCAGCTGTGAAAGTGGCATTAAGCATTAAATAGTCTTCTTTTAAGAAAGTCAAAAACTTTACTCTCTTTTCATCTGTAAAGGGGCAAACACTTTACTATGGAATAAGAAGTGTTTGTTTTGAATTAAATCTAATGGATTTCCATTTTTACTGGGATGAGGCTAAAGCAGTTTTAAAGAGTAACTCAGCACAGTTTCTAATTAGAGAGCTCTGAATCCAGGGTCCCAGAGCTCTAGTATGAGCCATACAACCTTAATGACTAGCAAAATATAAATATATTTAAGAATGCCTAACAGACAAGGAACGTTTGTGGATTTTCACGTAGAGGCTTCTGTGATACAATAAAAAAATCCTCTTGATGGAGACAGTTGATATGGTTACAGCAGTGAATTGTTTATTGATCTCCAGTGGCCTTAAATAATGGCACTTTTTTCAGTATTTGGACTAATTATTATTTGTTTTGCACAACAGGCCACATCCTCAGCCAGAGATCTGGCTCCTATTACGTTAGGCACAGTATAAACACATTACAAGACAGATCAGTCCCTGTTCTAAAGAGCTTGCAAAGTAAATACTGCCTCTTGCAAACATGGTAACTCTTCTTGATGAAACAGCTGTTACCAGTTACAATCCATATTTGGCATTCACACAGTGTTAGCAAAGAACACGGAGAGGTGAGGCATCACCCCTTCTTTTCTTTATTCCATGCAAAAAATAAAAAGCACCATATATTAGGACGCTTGCCAAAAACTAGGGGAAAAAAAAGTATGTTTTCGATCTTCCAATAACATATCAAGGCAAAAAAGAACAACTAGCTAGGGGATAAAAATACGCAAAAAACACACTAGTTATTCTTTTAAACTTATTTTAAGTGATCATGACACTAACTGAACTTTTACGACCTTCCTACTCCTCCATAAGTGATTTTTTAAAAAGCCTGAATTATGGGATGTAACTCAGCGCATGCACTGAATGTAAATGCTGTTTACAAAGAAATACATAACAAAAATTCTGATTTAATAAGCCAGAAGGGTCTGTAATCACACCAAAACTGATGGAAAGAAAGCACAGTGGCATGAGGCAATTCCTTGCTTTGCAAGGAGACACAAAATTTCTGTACATATGCCCATTTAGGCTATCTCTGTACATCTTATCTAGGGAGAAAGTAGGAAAAATAAGTAAATAGATAAATCTCTCTCCACTCACACAACTCACTACTAAGTCTGTTGCCTTTATTTCCTCCCAGGCCCACTGCAGTTGCAGACACACATGCATAAAACCCACATACTCAGACTCACCTGAGTAATCATCATCATTGGATTTGCTAATTGCCTTTAAGAGTAGAAAAGTTTCAATAAATTCTACCCTACCCCCCTTTTTTTTCCTTTTTTCTTTTTTTTTTTTTTTTTTTAATTAAAGAGCATTAGGACACAAGATAAAGCTATGCTTAGTGCTAAGTTATTTATAATATTCCTCTCAAACACTGCACTGAGAATTTACCTAGTACAATGATCTCTAAGCCTGATTGAAGCCACCTTTAAGTACCTTATTAACACCACATCTTTAAGTAGGACAGGTTGAACTAGTATTTTATGGTTTAAGTCTAAGTGTTTATATTGCTTGATCAGCATCATTTCTAAGTTAATAATTATCAATACACTCATCCTAAAACTACCTGTGAAATAGCAAATTTTAGCTTAGTGGAAGGGAAAAAAATGAATAAAACAGCAATCTAATAAATTATGTCTAAATATTCAACTGGCTTGGTACTCACTCCACTCTCACATATCCTTTTGTGCACTCTTATAACATCATTTTAACTTCACACTCTTTCACCTACTCAAAAACACCAAAAGACAACACGCTTCAAACTGTTATGAGGGTTCCCCCCACCCCAGAAGACATTACTTCTCTTCATCACACAAAATGATCGCAAAACTGAGTGGGAGAGGGAAATAACACCGCAGACTACAGGAATACCAGATGACAATTTATTCCAGCAAGTAAATAAGCTTTCTGCTGATAAATCAGTTTTTAACACTGTTGAACTCTCATGTCGTTTTAAAATAAAAGTAGTTGAAAGGCAGAGCCATTAGTAGGAGCCAAATTTCAACACAAAGCAAAGCAAAATGAGTGCATGTACATGGTCTCAGTTTTGTGCTCATACTAAAAGGAAATTCCAAAGCCATAGCTAGAGAGAAGCTGACAAGTTCCAACACAACAGTCCTGATTATTTGTCTCCATACCAACATGGAATAAAGACATGCTGGAGTTTGGTTGATGGGTACAAAAATCCATATCATAGCCAGAAAGGCAAAAATAAATTTTGGCTTTAGGGACATATCGGAATCAGAGGAGACGGTCTCCATTATGCAGGCAGAAGTCTGACTCATCGCGTGGAGTGAGCACTTTGTGGGTTATCGTTCTGCAAGTCAATTGCCACTGTTTGGATAAATGGTGCTGAGCTCAGAGCTCCGGCTTCCTTACCTCCTTGGTGTCAAGCTAGAAATGGTTAGTACTATCCTACTTCCAAGATGCTGACTTTCATAGAGAGTTTTACACCTAGCTTAGCTATAATATAGGACCTGTGTCAATATTTATGAGGAGTACCTTATTCTAGAGCAAACAGCTCACAATTATTAGCCAGTGTACAATTTGTAAAGCCATTATTTACATGTTAAATATTAAAATAAGTCTCAGACATTATTAAAAGTAGACATTTTGAAAATCAGAAATTTCAGGAAGAATCACAGTCCATTATCTTGAGCATTTTTCTCCAGATGATTTTACTTAAGACTTTGTTTTAGCACTTTCTCACTAAGATAACAGCGATAAGTTAATAGAGGGCAATATTTCAATATTAGAGTGTAGTATTTACAAAAATAAAACAAATTAGAAAAATACTGAAGGTCTTAAAGAAGCTATAACATATCATGAAAAAGCAACTGACCTCTGTCAAGGTCACAAACATTTTTCTGTTGTTTCACTGCTCTAACTAGTAGCTCCTAAGAGAGCTGGATCCGAAGAGAAAACATAAGATAATCCCTTGTTATTCACATGTGAAAAAGCTATGACGAGCTGTATTTTGTGATACCATTATCAATACCAGCACTTATCAATCTACAATTTGACACATGGAAAGATGATATGGAAGATTCAAACTAAGATGATTTATCCTAGTGCAAAGTAGCAACACACCATTCAAGGTGTCCTCACCTTGAGGCATCACTCAGATGCCAGGCACAATAGCTGCGAGTCAAAAGACAAGCTCCAAAACTGGCTTGAACCTGACCACTGTGGATCTGCAAACTGAGTATGGCCTATTTATGCAAACCTAGATTGATCAGACACATGATATTAGTTGTGAGTAGATAGATAATTAGTATGCAAATTCAGGAGAAAAAATGCAAGCCTAAAGATTCAGCAATAGATATGTTAGGGTTTTCCATCACGCTCAAGTCACACTAGCGACTGTGCTCTTTACACCAGAAGTAACGCTGCATCAGGGATTAAAAACTGGCTAAGCCATAGACAGCAAGTGGAAGCAAATGATCCCTTCTCAATATTCACATAGTGATTAATTTATTTACTCCCCAGCAAAATGAAAGTAGAAAGCAGATGGAACAGATAACATATGAATGACTTCCAAATTAGGTAAGAACATTTGAACAAATAACAGGCACTCTCTTTTTAAACAGATTTCCCATTAATAAATGCAATGAAACACTCTTAGTAAGTAGATTCTAGGACATTGCTGTGTGAGTAAACAGGAAAAACAATAATTGATTTCAAAGGCCTTTAAATCAGGTTGCAAAACTCAACGCTGAAGAAAAACAAGGAAACTTATCAGTAGCACGAGACAAAATAGATTACAAAATAAAACAACAACCTGAGAAAAATTCAAATAGAAGCTTCTCACAGAACAACATAGCACACCATCTTTTTTTTTTTTTTTTTTTTTTTTATTAAATACATAATTTGATCCAACAGACTCAATGACAACAAGTTCAACAGGATGGCTGATTTTAACCAGGCTCATAATCATCCAATCTGTTCTCAAGGATTAGCCCAGCAATGTCTGTATCAAATCTGGAACCTCTTTCCATTCCACTTACAAAGATATCTTTGAAATACTGATCAAAAACACACCAAGCAGAAGTGATTGCCCATCTTCTCAGTAAGATGGGCCATACACTTGCTACTCCTACTCATAGGAATACTCTTTCAGAAAAATAAAGAATGTCTCTTTTTTTCTTAACTAGAAGTAGGCAGGAGTATCACAGTTAACTTTGTTAAAGCACACATTCAGATGAGTGACAGTGAGACTTTTAACTTCATACACTGAGATTTGATGATAAAAGTTAAATATGAATTCAAAATTAATGAGAAAATATTCTTTATAACTTTAAATAGAAGCAAAAAGAAAAAAAGAATTAAAATCTCCTAATTATAAACTGCCACTATATATACAGAATACAGATAGAGTTAGGCCTATTGTCGAAATGTTAATTCTGGTATCCAGAAAACTGTTCATGAAACTGGTATTCATGAACACTGTTAAGAGACAGGATTCTGAATCAGATAAATCAAGAAGCTTTTATCCCCAAGACTTGCACAAAAGCACCAGCAATTATTTTCAGCTGCCATATCTACATAGTTACCCAAACACAGGGTGATGAGGGACTTTGCTGCTAATCTTCTACCTCAGAGCCAAGCTGGGTAATGGTTGCCAGCTTTCCCATATTGCAGTTGCTACATTGATTTTCAACCACAAACACTGAAGCAATACTAAAAAAAAAAAAAAAAAAAAAAAAAAAATTAAACAATAACTGTTAAATAGGTTTAAAACCAACTTAATTAAA
>JAWLRI010001075.1:1155719-1182029 GCA_034781795.1 Crypturellus tataupa
ATTTGCTACATTGATTTTAAACCACAAACAATGAAGCAATAATAAAAAAAAAAAAAAAAAAAAAAAAAAGTAAAGCAGAACTGGTAAATAGGTTTATAACCAACTTCATTACATCATCACTGAGGAGCTTCAAGACATGTATTATCAGTTGTACCACCTGGTCACTATAACCGTGGCTACATTATTTAAACTACCATAGTACATTTGGGTACTTCCATAAATGCTCAATAACACCTGGAAATCTTACAGCCCACACAGTCAAAAAAACAAATTATTTTTTTGCTCCTTCTAAATAAAAGATTTTGCAGCAGAATTAACACAACACTTCAGAATTGGTGAAATTATTCAAATAATTACAAATATATAACTGTCACTAGAAATGTCTTCCATTTTAAAGAATCATATAAATATTTGTAGTTTCTCAGATGCTTATTTTATTATCCTGCACAAGAGAATTTCAGATTTACTTTGTGTTCTTACGTATTTTTCCCAGCACATTTAAGGGCAGCTAGGAGGAAAAAAAAAAAAAAAAAAAGGATAAAAAAAGGTGGCATCCTGAGTTGTCAGTAGCACTCAGTCCAGGATAGAAGGGGGAAAAGTGTTAAGTGCCTGTAATTCTGGGGAAACAGCTTCATAATAAAAAGGGATAAATTAAAAAAAAAAAAAAAAAAAAAAGAGGAAAAAAAAAAGGCTCAGTCTTCTCACAAATAGAGGGCCCTGGGTATGTACATTGAGAGCTTATCCTAAAATGTCACAATTGGACAGCAATCAAAAGTAATATAAGAGGAGGAGTTTTACAGTCCCTCTCTTGCATTCATTCATTATATGTTTCATGCAGAAAGATACTTTTGATTTAACGAGATAACTTCTTCCACACACTGCTTGTACAAATCACTCCTCCAGTCCACGTACCTCCTGGAGGAGCTTGCCTGTAGCCTGCTCTTATCCTCTCGCCAAAAGAAATTATGAAGAGCTCTTGTCAGTTGTCCTCTTTCTAATTCATTCCGCTCCAGTCTCTGTATTTTTGTAAAAGATATAACTGTATAACCAGTGTTTCTTAATCCCCTCTCTTATTGGAGCGTATTACAAAGGAGTAAAGCCTCCTCTAGCACTGACTTCTGTACATAACAATCCTGAAAATGTTTGTTAACATAACACTTTGTTTATTCAGCCTGGCAAATGCTTTTATTTTAACCTCAAGTATCTTCAGTAAATGTCAGCGGTAAACACAAATTCATGGTCAGCTAACAAGCCTCCCTTATGTGTATTTCTAATTAAGCTTTTTCCTAGATACAGAGTAAGGTTTAAAACAAAGATATTCTATACAGAATCGAAGTAAATCAAACGAAGACATATCTCTTTTCATGAAAATGCACATTTAGATGGGCATCATCAGCAGAGGGAAAGGGACCATGGAATCCATATATAAAAACACCTCTGTGCTTCTACCCTGGAATATAGGGAAATATTTTCTTCTTCTTTTCAGTTGTATTGCAAACTTTGATGTCTCTTCCACAGCAGGTAATTTAAGGATGCATACACTCTTGCCAGTAAGAATTTATCTATGCATTTACACTTAAATATATATACACATACACTCATGCCTAAAGAATTTTTTAAAATAATCAGATTGCTGAACAAATAAGAAAAAAAACACTGCTACATGCTATATAAGAGCTTTGCTTTTATGTAAAGAAACAACAATGAACTTTAAATTCTATGAGACTGAGTAGCTTAAAAAGTTCTGCTAAGCTACTTTTTCTTCTTACATATTATAGCAAACCCTGTCAAAAGACCATAAAAATTGATTTTATGTTTCCGTTCTCTTTATGCTAGGTGAACTAGTATAGATTTTTTCCCTGGCTTTCTCACAAGCAGAATCTTCTTTTATGTTACACCTTCAAAATGAAGCTGAGTGTTTTCTGGGTTCTTGCATCTGATTTATGCTACAAGGTAGGAGAAAGTTTGGGATTGTAAACCAAACACTGTTTTAGATTTAATATTTTAAAAGAGCTTCTAGTTTGTCACTAGACACTGTTAGAGAAAATGCTACATTCTATTTCCACTGCTAGGGTATACGCATTAATTATATTTACTTGGTAGAAGTGTTAGAACTACACTCTTAAATCTGTGTGCAGTACCTCTTTAAATCCCGGTATCAATCCTTAAAATGGATTTAGCATCTTTTGCATCAAACATTAATAAGGCTCACTTAGGCACTCTTAATGCAAAGGAAAATTGGGCTTGTATGAAATGGCTACACTGGAACATTTCATGCTTTTGCAAGTGCAGGAGCATGATTATTTCCTACGGTATGTCATTATCTCTTGCCCTGTGGTTCTTTTTTTAAATCATCTCTTCTCACTCAGGCTGCCTGCTCTATGTTTTTAAGCTATACAGTTTTCAATTTATGAATTGCATGCACGCAAATTTTGAACAACTATACCACAAGCCAAATAATAAAGCACATTAAAGTATATTCCCCTTGGACACTACTAATAGAACTACAATTGCAAAAATACTTCGGAGGAAAAAATATATTTGACTCCGAGACATACAAAAATCAGGTCATTTGTTTCCAATATAGAATAGTCTAGACGCACATGGAATTCCCTTATACTTTTCCTGAAACAGGTCTGTTTAAGCATGGCTGAAGATATGAATTCATATGCCCACAAGGTAAATCAATTCGTTGCCCCCTCGTACCCAAAAGCTCTTCCCCCTTTCCAGGGTCACTCCTCAAACAGTTGCTTTCTGTAACTCTCTGTGTCAATCAACCCACCAGGGAGAGGAGTCTCCTCTTGGGTCTACAACCACCGTCTTCTCTTTTTCCAATAGGAAAATAACTCTCTCGGACAAAAAAGCAGTTTAAGCAGCAAGTAATGGATTAACATAAAACACAGTCGGCATGCTGGATAGCTGTTTGAAGGATCAATATTGCAGCTGCTGATTAGCAGCAGCCTGTAGTTGCAAGCTACAGCATATATTTGTAGCTGGAATCCCTGTACTGACCTCTGTGTGGAAAACAGTATCTGAAAGACGGGAGAGTATTACTGAATTACAGCATTTATATGAAGTTTGCAAGGTTATAAACACCAAGTTTCCTCCTCTTAATTGCAAATAGGTATTAAATAAGGAAAATAAGACCTGACAATCTCTCCCCTCCAAACAATCAAAGGAAACGATTTATTTGGATGCCAACATCTGTCTCCAGATTGTGGCCAAGTGCTTTTCTGTGCTCATTTAGGACTCGACTTGGAAAGCTTTACAGTTACATTTACCTAGAGATTTCTCTCTACCACTTCCCATCTGACAGAAATCACTCAGCTGGGTCTGATGAATAATAGCAAAAGGCAGCTTGTATCAGCAATGATTGAATTACAGATTGTTGCAAGTGCCATAAAGGCTCATTCCAATGACTATGACTATGTTTAATTTACTTACTACACTCACTATCAGGAGCTGGTAGCTGCTTGATATCTTTATTCCACCAGGCTTGAGACAAAAGAAACGTCAACGTTGTTGCCCGCTCGGAGACTACTCTGCCCCGAAGTTTCCAATAAGCCAATTTAACTTTCAAACCTAGAGCATCGATTCCATATCCCCATTGCATGCAGGCACACAGAACACACCCTAGTATAAATCGGTAATCACAGCAAGGAAGTTGGATAAAGAAAGATGAAAGAAATAATGTCCGAGGCAGCAAAAAAAAAAAAAAAAAAAAAAAAAAAAAAAAAAAAAAAAAAAAAAAAAAAAAAAAAAAAAAAAAAAAAAAAAAAAAAAAAGAAAGAAAGAAAAAAAAAAGAAAAAAAGAGAGCAATCGCGTTGGGATGTATGCGTGTGGTGGTGGGGTAATAAATAAATAAATAGCTTTATAAGCTAAGGAATGGAGGATTTTTGCTTTAATTGGATTGGATGGTTGCAAGAAGCATCAGGGAAGGTCGGGGCGGGGAGGGCTGTTTCTAAAGCGACCGGGGGGGCCGCAGATCCCCCCACCCCCGGGACACCCCCGCCGAGGCGGCAGGGGGGACCCGGGCAGCCCCGGGTGGGAACAGCAACTTGGATGGCGGCGCCCGCGGGCAGCGGGGCCGCTACGCCGGGGCGGGGCAGCCGGCAGGAAGCGCCACCCCGCGCGCCACGACGGGGCGTCTTGGCCCCTAGCGGCTGCCGTTGCGCAGTGCGGTTGGCGCGCCGCGCGTTTCAAAGCGGGCGCCATGGCGGAGCAGGGCCTGGAGATGGCCTCGATGATCCCCGCTCTGCGCGAGCTCGCCAGGTAGGGCGCGCGGGCCGCGGCCGCCTCGTGTGTTACATGAGGAGCCCGAGGGCCCGGAGGAGCGCGTGGCTGCGCGCAGGGGTAGACGTGGAGGCGATGCAGACGAACCGTTGGTTGGGCGGGCAGGGACGGGCCCTGAGGAAGCTGCCGTTGTGCCGCGCTCCCGGCGTGGCCTCACCCTGGAAGAGAAGGGGTTCCGGTATCCTCCAGGTCCCCGCCACCTGCCGCCCTCTGCCCTGCTGCTGTGAAGTCTCACTGGTCAGGGCTGCATGCAGGTTTGGTTGGTATGTGAGCTGCTCAGTTAAAAGATGCTCAATGTCTGTGTCTGAAGTAAAAAAAAAAAAAAAAAAAAAAAAATCCTCAGGGGGATGGCATGGCTTTGTTCTGCACAAAAAGTTAAAAAGTAGCACGAGCACCACTGCACAGATGCTGAAATAGGCCCCATTTTTATGCTCAGAATGGGGTGGGGGAGCACTGTGGCAGTTTGTCCTTGGGTTTCTTGCTTCTTGAGATAATGCCTGAATCAAAGGTGTTCTTGAGCATTTACAGTTCATTAGCTCCACCTATCATGCACACCCGAAGGTGCACTTGCTAAAACTTCTATTTCTCTATTATCTACATATGCATTAAGTGCTAGGACTAATCATACTTATTAATTCTCTTCCCCAGGCTAATTATAATATACCTCACCCTCATGCACCCTCTGCCCTTTTGGTGGTCTCTGGTGGTCTTTTTGAGACCCCCTGGTGGTCATCTCGCTGTGTCTGCTTCATGTCATCCTGGAACTCACTTCCATCTAGGGTCCTATTTTGGCTCAGAGACCCTGTTTTGGTCCTACTGTCCAGTTCCAGATAGTTGTTTGAATGTACAGTGGTCCTTATCTTCATCTTCAACCGGTCTTTGCTGGTTTTGTTCATATTATCTCATGATGTCCCAGGAACATCTGCTGTTTTAACTGTACCTTTCAGCGACAACAGCAAAAACGTGTCCTTGGGTGCATTCTCTTCTGGGGTTTCTCATAACAGTTTCAGTGTTCTACACTGTCGCTTGTATTCTCTTTAGATAATTATTGTGTATGTAACTGGATAATGGTAAAATAATAGTTTTTAACTTTAGTGCTAATCCAGAAGAATACAATTCTGTTGTGCGGAAACCAAGACAGATACTCTGCCAGTTCATTGACAGAATTCTTACAGATGTAGATGTTGGTAAGTATTACATCCCTTGTTTTTAAAATGATGATTTGATTTGTCCTGCCCATGTGTGTTTTTTTTTTTTTTTTTGCTTTATGTAATTCCTGCCACAAATAAATTATAGCTATATGTGAGTTACAGCATCAACAAAAATGTTAAAGCTGAATGCAGTATGACATACAATTTATTTTTAAGTAATCTGCATGACAAAATCCTTGCTGTTATGATACAAAGTAGCCTAAGTTAAATGTATAACTGAAAAAGTATTTATAAAGCGCTTCTAAGTGAGAGATGTACAGGTTTAATACCATTTCATAATATTTTATATTATAAATCTCTTCTTTCTCTGTACAAAGTCTGTGAATTGCTTTATCATGGTACTAATTCAGAATTCCTTTTTTTTTTTTTCCTCCTCTTCCTCTCTCTCTCTCTCCTAGTTGCTTTGGAGCTTATTAAGAAATCTGATTCACAGCCAAGTTCTGTAATGCTACTTGATTTCATTCAACATATCATGAAGTCTTCCCCCCTTATGTTTGTAAACGTAGATGGAAATCAGGAGGAAACTGAATGCAATTGCATTGGTGAGACTGTAGAAAAACTTGATATTGATTTCATTTTTCTTCCCATGGGATCATACAAGTCTCCCTTTTCCCTTATTTTTGTTCCTTTGGAAGTGCAGCATTTGTAAGTTAATCTTATGGTATACCCTGTTATAATTGTAAATTAATTTGCACTTTTGATAATGGAAACTTATGAAGAAGTATATCAAGAAAGAGTCTGACATTCATTACTGTTGCTTAGTCACTAAGATATTACCCTGTTCCTATTGGAGAGATGTCCTGAACCCGTAGCCATTTCCGAAGTCTTTTTCAGAAATGTAGAAAATGTAGGTAAAATGGAACCTAACCTAACTTATTGTTTGTTTATTTGTCTTTGTAGTTATAATTGCTTTTTTTTTTTCTCCACTTTTTTTTCCCCTTTTTTCAATAAGGTCTTTTGCCTCTGTGGTAGCGTTCTGTTTACCAAGTCCAAATGCATTTATCTTAAGGAGATTTATGGTTTTATTGATGAGCAACCCCCCCCCACCCCCCCTTTTTTTTTTTTTTGCTTTCTCAAGAAGGTGGTTTTAATATGAGCTTTTGTTTTTATAGTAAAAAAAAAAAAAGTTTTCTGTTTGCTGTTTCTTTTTTATTCTCCTAGAATTTAGTAACTGGATCATAACAAGACTTCTCCGAATTGCTGCATCTCCAAACTGTTATACTTTGCACAAGAATATCTGCGATGTTATCTGTTCTTTACTACTACTTTTCAAAATGAAGTGTTGCTCCATTTTTGAAGTACTAACAAAAGACTTGCTACAGCTTTTCCAAGACTTAATCTTCCTGCATGAGAAAGACACACAAAAGCATCTCTGGGGAGATGTGCTGCTCTGGCCAGTGACTGTAAAGAGGTTTTCAAGCAATACAAGTGACAGTGTTGTATATTTAAGATTTGCACCATTACAGCTGATGGGCATGCCCAACGTGGAAAGTTTGGAAGTTATATTAATGTCTGTTCTGACAGACATTGTTGCAGATCTGTTTTTTGTAAGACAAGATACTATTCTGTGGGGAATAGGTTGTTCCCTGTTGGAGTATGGTAGTCCAAAAGTTAAAGCCTTGGCAATTAAATTTTTAATAAAATTAATTCATTTGGGAGGACCTCCGGAACAGTTGGCCAGTGTTTTTTTCACTGTCTTTTTTGGAATCTTACAATCAGTACTTGAAATGGATGCTGAAGAATCAAGACTCTTAGAAGAACCACTCTTACTTTTGGTGAGGACATTGCTGCCGTTTGAAGCAGGTTCTTACAGAAATATTGAACCTATCTACTTAAATATGCTGCTCAAGAAGCTTTGTGAATTGTTTGAAGGTGAAGTGTTCAGATGTCTTCAATCTGAAAAGCTGAAAGCTGCTTTTTGCCATATACTGCAGTATTTTATGGAGTTTGTTCCGGCTGGCTATGAATCTGCTTTACAAGTAAGAAAAGTCCATGTCAGTACCATATGCAAAATTTTTGTGAATGTACTTGGTACTCAGGAAGAACAAGAGGTAGGTTAATTTTAAAAACTGTTTTTGTCATGGGAATGGGTAATGTATGAAAACCTACATCTGTGCAAAGAAAAAAAACTAAGGATTATTGTTTTAGTTAGATAATTCAATTGATATTCTAAGATGGCTCACATAATTTTGCAGATTCCAGTTCTTTAAAAACTTGGCTATATCTGAACACTACTATTAACACACGCTAAAATAGAGAGAGGCTGTGCAAGCACAAGGGACTATCTGTAATCAAAGTATAAAATAGAGATGTCACAGTAAAACAGGGGAGCTTGACAAATAATTTCACTTGATTCAAGTTGTTCTTGTTTTCTAACCATGTTAGAAATTTAGTCTAATTTTTAGTCATATTTGTTGAGGGCAGGGAGTCAGAAAGGTTTAAGATAAAACAACATCCCAAGTATTCTACCCCATACGCCCATATCTGTATCATGTGTCTCTTAAGCTTGCATCTACCTTGGTTTCAGCAGCCAAGTACTGTGGCAAGAATGGAGAAACTTTTTTAATAATCCCAACAGACAGCTGAACAAAGTGAATGAAATAACCAGCATTAACCTTTCTCATGGGAACTCAGGAAATTTCATTACTTATAAAAGCTTGCATCATTTCACTAAAACGCTTGAAGAGAAGGCTTTCATTTTTTTTTAAGAATTTTTTGACATTTTTGACCTTTTAAGGCTTTTATTTTGAGATGGAAACAGTGTTACCAGGTCTTTGGAAAGTAAGGCTTGGGATCAAGGTATCTCTGCTATTTGTCTATTCTAGTATCTGGTGAGTCCACTTTATGCAGCCTTAAAAACACAAGCAGAAGAAATTATTCAAGAGCTTCACCATCAAAAGCATCTCGATACTTTTGATACTGATGGGTGGAGCAGCAGCAGTGATGAAGTTCCAGAGAAAAGGCAAAGACTAAGCCTGCAAACAAAACATCCAAAGAAATCACCTGTACCAGTAAAGTATGGCATATATTCTGTTACCACTTTCATAATAATTTGGCTGGTTGTTAATGTTAGCTTTTTTGAGGCAGTTTCTTCATAGGAATTGCATCAAACTGTTTTCTCTATGGGGGGGGGAAAAATTTCCTAATACTATATTGTGGGAAACTGAAAGTTGGAAATAACAGATTAGAGAAACCTAAAACACAGGCTGGACGCGCTGGTCTCTGGCTGGTTATCTGTTGTCCGGTAGCAGGATTGGACCCAGATAGCAATAGAGTCAAGGAATTGGCTGGAGGCAGGGGGAGGGAGTGCACAGTGTGTGGACAGTGTACACTCACATACTCAGAGAATATATAAGTTTTAGTCTGATGCTCAGTTAAATGGCTTCTGGTTCTAAACCTTAAGCCCCTGCTCTTTCAATGCTCCTACCAGTGCTCAATCCAGAATTGATTAGCTCTATTTGTGTTATGTTGATTTCTCTTTTCTGAGAAAGTGTGTGTTTGAGCAGTAATTAGTATTGTTAAATTACAGACCTAGTCCTGTGAACATGAAAATGAAGAGTACGCTGTGGAATGCAATCACCAAAAAAGCTGCATCGTTAATACTTCTTCTCGAGCAAGAAATTCTGACAGCTGATATTCTTCAGGCTGTAGAAGGGATTGCTGTAATACTGCGACTAACTGCTTTGTGCATAGTTCATTGTTCTGCTCCAGATTCTACCAGGTAAATGTGCCAAGGTGAAAAGAGAAGCTAATAGTTTTATGTAGCCTGTATAAATCTCTTAAGTGCTATGTAAGAGTTATACTTTCACAGTCACTTTGCATTAGTGTTAAATACACTGATTTGCACTAATGATTTTTTTTTTTAAACAGTATAGGTTGTAAAGTAACTCATCCATGTAACACAGACACTTCTGAGGATACTTCCATCTCCTTAGATTCTTCGATGAATATAAAACTCACATGGATTTCCTCTGATTTTGTCACAAGAATAGTCAAAGTTTGCAGAAACCTATTAGAAGCTGCTACTCAAATAGTTAAACTAGAACAAGTGATTGACAGAATAGTGAAAATCTTGGATGCTTTGCTCTATGTGCAAGGTGAGAAATTCTAAAGTAATAAGTCTTTTACTGAATCTGAAAACTACAAATGCAGATAAAACTGAATTGGTTTATTGTGGTGGAGGGGCTGAATTTATATATCTTATATTAGAACTCAATTCCTGTACGAAAATGCCTATTTATAAGTCTTCATTTTTCTTTATTTCTGTGGCTTCTTGTTCAGATAAAATGGCAATAGGAATATTTATAAGAATTTAATTTTGTAGGCAATGGTTTTTAGCTACTTTTTAAAGGTAAGGCATACTACTTCTGTGTATATATCTGTTTCACCAAAAGTTTTCAAATCTGACAGATTTCAGTAAAATTTGATGTACAAATAGCATACTCAAAATAAGAAGTACATACATAATTTCTTAAAGGAGGTGGATGGAGGACTCTACTAAGATAAAAGTGACTTATGATAAGTGATAAAGCTTAAGTGATAAAATTAAGTGATAAAAGCTTACTAGACATTGAGTCCACCTGACATTACTCATACCAATCCTGAAACACCCAAGTTGTATTTGTTCTGCTGCACATGGAAGTACAGTGCTGCCAGTGGTTTCGCACAATTTTTATGTACTGTAGCACTGTGTTACTTATTATTATACCTCCTAAAATGTGGTAGTATTGATACTGACTTTTGTTGATAGGGAATATAATGTTCTGTATCACATTAGGAATGTATCTACTTTGTAAATTTTATATATATATATATATATATATTTTCCTTCCCTCTCCCTAGTAAAAATTCCACTGAGTGATCAGATTCTTGATAACTTATGTGGAATGCTGTCTCTGCCATGGATTTATAACCACTCTGATGATTCTTCTTTTAAACCATGCGCTTTTGGGTATGATCCTCTACTTCTGAGTCAACAAACTGCACATAGTTTCTGTAAGTATGTTAAAATATTTAATATATTTATATATATATATTTATATATTTAATATTTAATATTTAAAACCTATTATGTCTTTGGTTACATTTTTTTTTTTTGTGCACCAATTTTACTTTAAAGCAGTATAATCTTATTTTCTGTGTCCTCTTTGAGGACTAAAATTTTTCCGGTTTTGAATATTGTTTATAATAGCTATATGACTTCATTTATGAGTATAATAAATATGTGAATTTACTGCTTTGTTTTTTTTCTCTTCAGCACCTCAAACTCAGTCACAGTGTGTGTTCCTTCTGTCTCTCTTCCCGAGAAACATACGTTTGGACTGGAGAAAATCCGTTTATCATTGGGCACTGCAAAGCCCCCATGAAGTAATTCGGGCCACTTGTGTTAAAGGATTCTCTGTCTTGCTTCATCCATCAAATGTGCAGTCCTACAGTACGATTCCAAAAACGCTTTTGTATGTATAATTTTACTTTTCGCTCTTTATGTGAGAAGAAAACTATGTATATAAAACTTGTATTTTAAGCACCAAGTATATTTTTATTTATATTTCATCTAAACTGTATGTAGGCTCCACGTGAGAGGTTATAAAAGGTATTAGTGGGTAGATATAAGTGAAGATGTACAACAGAACAGTGTTCACCTACTACGTCAGTATGCAAACTCCTTCAATAGTTAAAGACCTCAATCCTAAATAGTAGACTTCAACTAAGATGTTTTTGTCAGTGAAACAAAAATTATGTTTGTCTATGGGTGTGTGTGTTTTTTGAGATGTTTCATTTTTTTTCCTGTTTTTGCATACATGTCTTGCTGTCTTCTATGATGCTGCTTCTAGTCTTAAATTTCCTTATAATATACAGGACCCAGCATACACATTATTATTTCATACACTTGAAACCTCAGAGTGGTCTGAAAATCAAAAAGACATTTTGATGAGACAGATCCTTTTAGTTGTCCTGATAACAGTCTAGAGAATTTGGACAATGAAAAAATGCAATTTACTGGGTACACAGTTTATTAAAGTGTCTTTATTTTTATTTCCATTTCAGAAATCAAATCGAAGATGAGTCTGAGCTCGTCAAGGAGGCTTGTGCTGCTATAGTTGGGCAATTAGCATGCTGTCTTTCTGGTACCTTCAGTATAAGACCTTCCTTAATGGACTATGATATTAAGCGTGTTAATTATGATATCTTATGTAGCAACCTTACTATGACTTCAGCTCATGAAAAAACATGCTCTGTGGAAGCCTATGTTTTCAAGCCATTTCTTAGCCTTCTTGAGAACAAAGAATCCAGTTCAGTAAAGCTAGGTATGTGACTTTTTTTTTTTTTTTTTTTTTAAACAGTTTGCAGTCTGTACAAAGTACTAAGCCACTATGCTTATATCTGTTGATTTTTCTGTATTGTGATTTTTTTATAGCTGTAATAGTGCATGACATCTTCACTTGATATCTATGCTAATATTTGTTCTTGTTGATATTCTTCTTAAGTTGACTTAATTTTGTTCTTTGGGCGTGTCTGGAAGTCTAAAGCCTTTGAAATCTGATTTTTAAATAGCTTTTTAGATTGCCAGTGTATATATTAAAAGTGTATTTTTTCTTCCCTTTTCCAACCAATTCCTCTCAGCATTTATAGAAAATATACCTCATCTTTGCAAGCATCTGGACTTTAACAGTGATGAATCTAGTGTAAAAATTCTTGTTGGGTCTTTATTAAATCTAATGGAAGATCCAGACAAAGATGTAAGGGTGGCTTTTAGTGACTGTATAAAGAACATACTGGAATCATTGGACTCTGAAGAAGAATTCATAAAAGAGGTGAATTCCTCTTTCTTTTCTGTTGTTGTTTGTGTTTGTTTTCTGTTGTGTTTTCTGCTGTTGTTTCTCTTTTGTTTCTGCTAACTTAATATGATTTTGCTTCACTAATATCAAATATTTTCAAATGATCTTCTTGGTTTTTTTTTTTTTTTTTTTTTTTCCTCCCCTCTGTGTTTCCAGCTCTTTGTTTCAAGAATGAAAGAAGCCTATACAAAAGCCAAAATATCAAGAAATAATGAGCTGAAAGATACTCTGATTCTCACAACGGGAGATATTGGAAGGTACTTCTGATGGTATTTTGAAAATTGCAAAATATTGTCAGTATTAGAGTAACTTTTTGTCCAAATGTAAGCTTAAGCATACTTATTTCAAGCTCAGTCTCCATCTAGAACCATTTGGAGATGTATTACGCCTTTATTTCATGTGCAGTATCCTTCATACTTTTTTTCTGCCCTTTAATAACAAGTACAGCTAGGTCAATTGAAATACGCTGTTGTATTGTAATTGTGTAATTCTTGTATAGTCTTAAGTTGTTTTAGTAATATCCTTTTTTATCTTTTTTTTTCCCTCTTTTCTCTTCTGTTTACTTTGTAAGGGCATCAAAAGGAGATTTAGTACCGTTTGCCCTTTTGCATTTGTTGCACTGTTTGTTGTCCAAGTCAGCTTCTGTGGCTGGAGCGGCTTATACAGAAATTCGGTCCCTGGCAGCAGCTAAATCTGTAAAACTTCAAGCTTTTTTCAGTCAGTACAAGAAGCCTATCTGTCAGGTAAAAAGGAGAGATGTTGATTTGCCTAGGCATTTATTAGATTTTTTGTATGTATTTAATTTATCTTTATAATTTTCATGAAGAATTGAACAAAGTGGAATTTTGAAATAGAGGAATTGTGTAATTTCTTCTGCATTCTATTCCACCCTGGTCACAGGAGACCAGGATGTATAAAATTGAAATTGAATTTGCCCTTTGTTACAAGGATAATACAGCAATGATGGATTTCTGTTTTGGTTATACCTGTTATCTGAAAAGAGAAGTTCTGTTTTAAAAATTTAAAAAGTTTTTTTTTTTTTTAATTTTGTAGTTTTTAGTAATATTTTAATAGGGAGCCATTTCTGAGTCAAAGTTTGCAAAATTGAGGCATTCAGTAGATGCTATTGAGATAGATACGTGAACATTACTTTGGGATGAATGTGCAATAAATGAGAATGGAATACTGGTGCATAGGAAGTAAAAATTGTGTGTAGTTTTAGAGAGAAAAAATAAGGAGAAAATAATATGAAAAAATAATATTTCCTGGTGCTTAGTTTCTAGTGGAATCTCTGCACTCCAGTCAGATGGCAGTCCTGAATGCTCCATGCCAGGGTAATGAGCTGCAGAAACAAGAAGCTGCTCACCAGAGAGAAATGACTTTGGACATGTTATCAGAAATTGCCAATGTATTTGATTTTCCGGACCTAAATCGCTTTCTCTCAGTAAGTTGATTGTTTTTACTTCTGATTTTTGTATGCTTGTAGATTTTTATTTTAGTCTATTTTTCTCTGAACATCACAGATGGGAATTTTTGCTATCATTGGTGGTGTTTACTATAAGTAGATTCATTTGGAATTGCAACTACAGGGAGTTGCAGGAAGAACAAATCTATTAAGGAATTGCACTGTGGGTACAGTGCAAGATGTCCGATGGGTTAGGAGCTTTCCAAAGTCTGGAATCATCAGTGAGTGCCTTTAGCTTAGCAATTTAGTGCCTTGGAGGTTTTTAAAGTGTGTTTTTGCTTTGTTTGCTTTCCTTTTTCAATGGATGAAAGTCATTGTTCTGTAGATAGAACACTTCAAACAGATACCCAACCAGTTTCAGAAGTTTCATACATGTTCTTTTCATATTTGTGTTAGTAGGTGGGGAACATGACATGTGAGCAATGTATACCTAAGTATATGGGCATAAATGACATACTGACACAAAGGGAACAAAACCAAACCTTAGATTTTGGACTTGAGTGTGGGTTGTTGGTTTGTGATTGTGTGTGTATGTCTTTTTCCCTCTCCGTTCCTCCTCCTAATCAGTGTTCTCAATTTACCAGCGTACCCTACAAGTTTTGCTGCCTGATCTGGCAGCCAAAGCCAGTCCTGCAGCCTCCATGCTCATTCGAACCATAGCAAAACAGCTGAATGTAAACCGAAGAGAGATTTTAATCAACAACTTCAAATACATCTTTTCTCATTTGGTCTGTTCCTGCTCAAAGGATGAGCTTGAGCGAGCCCTTCATTACCTCAAGGTAAAATAGCATTTACTATTTTATACATGCAGATTAGATGCCATGATAGGTGAACACTGAGCTGTTTTCCTTCTGCTTTATTTTAGTTAGGATACATGTAGGTTTATATTTACAGATTTTTTTTCACTATTTGCAATCTGTTCCATTGGCTCTGTGAAAATGTTGAATTTTTTTTCCTCTCTTCAAAGATCCTGAGACCTGAATTATCTGCTCCGCTGGTTGGAAGTGCTCTCTTGGGTTCTTACAGCCAGTCAACCTGAGCCTAGTGCTTCCTGTTTCTTGGCATGCTAATTTCAGTGATAAAATTAAGACTTTGTTTCTGTGTAATATTTTATTACAGAATGAGACTGAGATAGAGCTGGGTAGTTTGCTGAGACAGGACTACCAGGGACTGCATAATGAATTACTGCTACGTATAGGAGAGCACTATCAACAGGTCTTCAATGGTTTATCAATATTAGCTTCATTTGCATCTCATGATGATCCCTATCAAGGACCTAGAGAAATAACATCCTCTGAGCAAATGGTAAGGAGATCAAGATGTTCCCCAAATTTTTTGTTGACTATTCTTTTGCCTAGTCTGAATGCATGCTGTAATTGGAGCATCACTTATGTATCCTAGTTTGAGCGAATAGTAGTAGAAAGGCTAGTGCTTCCTATCTTATATATGAAATCTCTAATTTTATATCTGGAATTTCCATAATAGGGAGGTATATATGAAGTATGCAGTAAAAAGAAATGGCCTTCATTAAATGTTAATAGTAGCAAAAGGATTTCTCTGAACACTAAGATATCTTAAGGAGTAATGTATATATTTGATATCCTTCTCGTTTGTCTTTTCCAAATTAGCATTTAATTGTTGCTATAATATATCTAGATTATTTGATTTTTATTTTTGTCCCCCAGGCTGATTATCTGCAACCTAAATTGCTTGGTATTTTGGCTTTTTTTAACATGCAGTTATTGAGTTCCAGTGTTGGCATTGAGGATAAAAAAATGGTGAGTCAATCTAATTCTGAATAGTGCAACAGAGATAAGCAAGGACTATTAATATTCAAGACTTGATTATCTGATTGTGATACTGTCCTTGAAGTGTCAAAGATACGAGGTTCCCATACAATTTTTTTAAAGAGGATAATTCTATTGGGAAAGAGAACTTTTTTCCTTTTAGCCACTCTAGAGCCACTCTACAGATGATTTCTGTAAATTAGAATTAGAACCAAAGCAACTTTTACACAGATTGTATTTTTTTTCTAAGTATTTTCATACAAATTTTTTGCTTCCCATTTTCTGTTCATGCTGAGGTGCTCTCGTTTTCCTAGTGCTATGTCCTTGTTTTCTCAATTTCTTCATCTGTTTAGCTTTTTTTCTACCATATGTTACTGTTTCTATCTTTTTGTGTTCTGTTTCTTTGTGAATCTCTTCTTCCACTCTTATTCCTCAAGCTCAGATTTTTGCCTCTCTCACTGATGCATCATGTCGAACATTCCAGTGTCTTGCTACATAAAATGTAACGGAAACATCTGCTCCTTTTTCTTGTATCTTTGCATTCTTTAATCTTTCCTGCTGACCTGTGTGCTATTTCCTGCTCCCTGGAGCAGTTACTTTTGCCAAAAGTTTTATGTCTTTTCTTATTTTTGTATGCAAGTTTATTGGTATTTTTTTCTTTCTATTTTTGAACTTTACCCTATACTGTTTGTAACAGTTTGGACGTACAGACAATCATATAAACTTCTGTAATTATAAACTTGGGTGTTTCCAAATCTTCCTTCTTTAGGCTACCAATATGCTGCAGCTAAATTAGTTACTTTTTTTTTTTTTTTTCCCCTGTATTTATATTTAGGCCTTAAACAGTCTTATGTCTTTAATGAAGCTCATGGGTCCAAAACACATCAGTTCAGTAAGAGTGAAGATGATGACTACGCTGAGAACAGGTCTAAGATACAAAGATGACTTTCCTGAACTGTGTTGCAGGTACTCAAATATTAATATAACTACCATTTCTACCCTTGAACGCAACCTGATCTTTAGACTAAAATCTTAGAGCTGAAGTAACTGAAAATGTTTCTCCTGGTTCCCTGGAAATGTCTCTATGCTAAGGCATTTTTATTATTGTTTGGTTTATTATTGTTTATTTTGTTGTCTTTTCTTGTTTAGAGCCTGGGATTGTTTTGTTCGAAGCCTGGACCATTCTTATCTTGGCTCTCTACTTAGTCATGTGATAGTAGCATTGTTGCCCCTTATCCATATTCAGCCAAAGGAAACTACAGCCATATTTTATTTTCTCATAGTCGAGAACAGGTACTGTACAAAACGGTCTCATTTAAGTGCATTGTTATGCATTGTAGGAAGAACAGAGATAACTTTAATTTAAAGTTGCTTTGCCCTGCTGAGAGAAACTCTTGGGTCTATGTGCTATCCTTAGAGAAAGTATGTTAAGATTTGGCCAAATTACAATTTGTTCAGGCTGCTTTTCTTTTCTCTTCTTAAACTTGTTTTCAGATTCTGCAGTTTTGCATTAGTCGCCTATAGTTTGCTTTTGCAAGCCACACAAGCAGAGTAACAATGATTGCTGTAATTTATTTTAAGCACTAGTTATTTTAATGTGGCGATGGTCGCTAGAGTATACAGATCTGGAAATTGGGAGAAATGAGTTTTTGCTTCTTTCACAAGGCAGCGTTCGTACCTTTTGTTCTTCTAGTGATGATATTTTACTCTTTTAGTTTTTTTTTTTTATATATATATATATTTTTCCAATCCAATTGATGTTTGCTATGTTCTTCGTAAAATATTTTTTACTACTAGGGATGCAGTTCGTGACTTTTTGCATGAAATATACTTTCTGCCTGACCTTCCAGAACTAAAAGAAATTCAAGTAGTCCTTCAGGAATATAGAAAGGTACAGTTATTTTCTTCTTATAAATCAAATGAATTAATGATAATTGAGAAACCATGTAAAGTTTATTGATGAATTATTCAGTAAAAAATGTCTTCTCAGCAAACTGGAATTTATGGATAATAGGAAGACCTTGAAGCAGGTTCTTATCCTTATTTAGGAGTGAAGCCTGCTCACATTTAGCATTCCTATTCTCTAATATCTCCTGATCCCTTATTTTTTTAGTTTTATGCTCTCTTTAGTCTTGATAGACTACAGTATTAGCTTTGTCAGTGAGTGCGTTGCAGGAGAAACTATTTTAGATTCCTCTTCTGTATTCTCTTTTGAAGTTACCACGTTCGTCTACTTTATAGGAATACTGTGCGGTTTACTTTTTTGATGGCCTACGGAAGCGTTAGAAAATAGATTGAAAGTAGCAATTATTTAGTATGAATGAAATAACAAGAGTAAAAGTTAAGTCCATCTTAGATACTGAAGTGCTCAAAGCAAGTTGGTAATTTTCTTTGCATTAGGAATTAAAAGCAAAACTGCAAATATATCAGCTTTGCAGAAAATGTTTTTTAAAAAAATGACAAAATAGTGGAGTGTAGGTATAGGTAAGAATGTAGGTAAAAAGTTACATACATGTTTCCCCTTTTGTTCTTTGAGATATTGTTTAACTGTGTTCCTATTGTGGTTAACTTGAACTTTGTACTGTGTTTTGTTCAGGAGTCCTCCAAAAGCACTGACTTGCAGACAACACTGCAGCTGTCAATGAGAGCTATCCAGCACGAGAATGTGGATGTTCGTATCCATGCACTTACCAGTCTGAAAGAAACATTATATAGAAATCAGGTATAGAAAGCTAATTTGAATAGAGTTAAAAATGAATCAGATCTGGGTCCAAATGAGGAGGAAAGGAAATTCAGTTACGGTGATGGTTGGTCATTTAACGACTTTGAAGAACTTATGGACTATGTAGAAAGAAGAGTGAAGAAATATGTAATGAATGTAAAATAATGCAGTTATAAATGGCAGTGAAACTAAGAGGTAGAACAATAGCTGAAGAGGAAGAAAACATCAAGAGGAACTGTCAGAACATAGGAAGGTGATGGACAGATATATGGCAAAAGAAAACATAGAAAAGATGACAGATGCTTGATAAGACAACAAGTAAAGATAAAGAAGTTAGCAGAGATGTGGATGATGATGATGAAAGACAATATTAGCCATGAGGTCAATATTAGTTGAGCAGTGTTTTTTTCATTTGTGCAGTCCTTTCTATATGAGCAAAGTTAGAAAAAGACAATATTTCAGTGACTATCCTAAAGTCATAAGCAAATGAAATACAAAGTAAAAGTGAGTTAAAGTTGTATAATTTCTGATATGCTTTGTTTATTGTTATCATAGTTATAGAAAACTCATCTTTATTTTTCAACTTTGTAGGAAACATTGATCAAGTACGTAACAGACAGTGAAACTGTGGAGCCGGTCATCTCTCAACTGGTAACTGTACTTTTAATCGGCTGCCAGGATGCAAATTCTCAAGCCCGACTGCTTTGTGGAGAATGCTTAGGGGAGCTGGGAGCCATAGACCCTGGCAGGCTGGACTTTTCAACAAGTGAAACTCAGGGAAAACATTTTACATTTGTGGTAAGGAGTGTTGTATTGTCTTGTTTGGCATTAAATTCTTTAAAAAGTAATAGGGATTTTAATAGCTTTAGGCCCTCCGTTTTCTATGTTTTCTGTTTGAAATGAGTTGGAGTTGGGCTTCAAAGGGATTATCAGGGTATTAATAATACAGCAGTTATTCTGTTTCTTTTAATAAAATCGGTATTTTGTTTATGACTAAGGCTGGAGTGGAGGATCCAAATTTTGCCTTCGGATTGTTAATGGAACTGACCAGAGCATTTCTCGCTTATGCAGATAATGTTCGTGCTCAAGATTCTGCAGCATATGCAATTCAGGTAAGATATATGGATAGATCTTTAGTTATTCTTCTTGAATTATTTCCTGCCACACTGAATATAGAATTATGCAGTGCAAATGCTACATTTTGAGAGGCACGTATGTTTGAGGTATATAGCTGATTTGTTCTTATTTAATATCTTTGTGAAAACTTCAGTCTACTTAGTTGCTCCAAGAGAAAATGAGTAGCCCCATGTAATCAGTAATTTTAAGAAAATTTAATAAGCTCGTGTACAAAGAATAATCGGGTCAGCTTCTAGTATTGGCTTACTGGCCAATGTGAGGAGTACGGGATGAGGTCCAAGTACCGACCGGAAAACATGGGGCTGTTAATACTTAGCTGAAATTTGTATGTTTAGTAACGGGAGATAATATTTGACAAAAGTTAAGAAGATACAATTTTGGAATTAACCATTCTGTAATTTGTATGTCTCTATGCACCAATTTTCTTTATAATTGCATTTTCAGTGCTAATTGGTTCATGTGAACCATACTTTTTAGGAGTTATTGTCTATCTATGACTGCAGAGAGACAAATACTGACTGCCCAGGCTCCAGGCTTTGGAGGAGGTTTCCTGAACATGTGCAAGAAATCTTGGAACCTCACTTAAATACACGGTATGTAACTACTTGTTGGGTTTATTTGTATTACATCTCTAAAAGCATTTTCCCCCCACAGTAATCAAGTTATCAAGTGATGACTTCATTTGTGTGTGTCTGATTATTACTATTCTGTGAAGACTAAGACATCCAATTGACAAATTTGACTCATCAAATATTTTTCAAACAGTATTTTTAAGTTTGATTTGAACAGCTGTTCCAGTAGCCTTAAAAGTGCTGGTAACATGTTAGGTCATATTTCATGTATCATTTCATGCAGAGTGAAAATATGTTTCATTTGACTATTCATAATATTTTGTTAATACTTTGAGTCAATAACTTTTAGGAAAAAAAACACCTAATGGATTCTAGTTTAGGCACTTGCAAACTAATTTCTTGCTGTTGTTTCTTATTTCAAGATAATAATGTCAGTTTTACTAATGGAGATTTTAAACTTACAGGTACAAAAGTTATCAAAAAAATGTAAACTGGTCTAAGATGAAGAAGCCAATTTACTTAAGCAAATTAGGTGATAATTTTGCAGAATGGTCAGCAACTTGGGCAGGTTATCTTATAACAAAGGTAAGAGTAAATCTGTGGTGTACTTTTGTAAATACAACTATAATTACTAAATCTAATTTCAGTCTATGAAAATCAGGGGTGAGTGAGAGAATGTTGTAGCCTTTTATCTATAGGCCTGTTATAGCAGACAGTACACATGCTTCTTGCCTCACAAGGTAACCATGTACCTTCCTTTCACTTGCCTCGAAACTCTAAGCCGTAGCTAACTGTGTCAAAACCAGAAGTCTAGGGAGTCAACCTTGTCTGCAGAGTCTTATTTTGCTAAATGCACTGACAAATGCTTCTGAATACTTGAAATGCTTCTGTAAAACCTTAATTTATCTTCTTGGAAGTCTTTGAAGAAAATATTTCATTTCCCCATAGCACATAAAAAGAACTTCTGTTTCTCTGATTTTCTTACTTGCTTTTCTCCTATAGTCCAACATATAAGTGACACACTGAAAAAATCACTTCTCAACTAACCATTTTCAGAAGTAAATTTAACTACATTAGTTTCCTGGCTTTGCTGGCCTCCCCATTTCAGAGGGGAGCACAAAATATGTATTTCTTTTCTTTGCCTTCTTTTAAGGGCAGAAGAAAGGTTGAGTGTAGAACGTAAACTCTTGTGCTTTATGCTTTTCTAAATCCTTATGCTTTTCTGTGGGCTTTTTTATTATTAATTTATCGATTGTTATTGTTAATGCTAATGAATTGTTCAGATAATTGCACAAAATACTTCAGTAATTTTGCGTTTTGTGGAAATGCTATCTTTCTAACAGGTGCGGCATGATCTTGCCAGAAAAGTTTTCAATTGCTGCAGTATTATGATGAAGAATGACTATAAAGTAACCATTTATCTACTCCCACACATCCTTGTCTATGTTTTGTTGGGATGCAGTCAAGAGGATCAACAAGAGGTGAGGGGTATAAGGAGGAGCTGTCCTACATAAACATAGTCAGCAGCTGCTCTTCCTAAGGGCTGTTCATTGCTGTTCATTACTACAGTTCTATATGAACAAATTGTATAGGCGTAAAATATTTCTATGTTGATAGTGTATGTTTTCAGTTAGGTTTTTGAATATACTTCTGCAAGTTAATATTCAAGGTGTTTTTTTTTTTTTGTGGTTTTCCATCTTTTTCTTCTTCATATTTCAGAAGGACATAAAGAGAGAGACATTATATAGTTAATTATGAGTACAGTAGTATCAAGAGCTAGTATAATGCACAGAGGAAGAGAGTGCAACACAAGAAAAGAATATATTGAGCTTGTACCCTTTGGAGAATTCAGATGTGTATTTTTTTTTTTTTTTGTCTTGTGAATGCTTACAGTTTTAAGTAGAAAAAAATTAGCTATGAGATTCATGCAGAGCAGAGTTCATTAAATTATTGAAGTGGATAAGAGGTAGAAGATAAAACAGTGATCTAGGATTTGATTTTTCTTGAGTTTGCCTTAACAGATATTGAAGAGAATGAAAAAAAAGGTTATGCTGAATTGATTTGAAATTTGCATAATTAAGATATCTGTGATCAAACATTCTAGGTATGAGCTGTGATTAGGTTAAGTGCTTTTTTGATGACAGTTGACACTTGTCTCTTATTTTTTTAATATTTGTGTAGGTTTATGCAGAGATTATGGCTGTTCTAAAACATGATGACATATGTACTAGGAGACTGGAAGACAGTGCATCTGACCTAAGTCAGCTGAGCATGCAGACAGTGTTTTCCATGCTTGATCATCTAACTCAGTGGGCTAGACATAAGTTTCAAATGCTTATTGCTGAGAAAAATACTAACAAGTCTAACAAAGACAGAGGTGATCTAAAAAGTAAGTAATGCTTACTATGTTTTAAGTGGTATTTACCTTCTTCAAGTATTTAAATGTACCACTTCACATTATGACCATGTAAAAAGGCAATATCACTACATTAGTCTACTTTGAGTTATTTTTCTCGCAGTAATTTCTCCTCCAACCAATCTCACTGCTTTTAATGGCTATTTTAAGAAATAAAATAAAGAAATGTTATTTTTCTGAGAGTTTTCTAAAATTTCAGTTTAATATATGCTTTGTTATCTTAAACGATGCATGAAGTGGTTCAGCAGTGTTGCTTTAAACTTTATTTTTGGTAAAAGAAAAAATTGTTCTTAAATTAAGCAGTTTCTCTCTCTAAAATGGAAAATGAATTAATACAATTCTGATATATAGGGTTCTTTTACTTATAAGAATTGAATGATGAACTTGTAAACTTCTTTTCTTTTGTAGCATCAAGCGAGGACTATGGTGAATATCAAAATGTGACACGTTTTCTAGACCTCATACCTCAGGATACTCTCGCTGTGGCTTCATTTCGCTCTAAGGCGTACACAAGGGCTGTGATGCACTTTGAATCATTCATCACAGAGAATAAACAAAATATTCAGGAGCATCTTGGATTTCTTCAGGTTTTTTATTTGTTATCTAATTTTAAAAGGGGGGAGGGGAAGACATATTTTATCATTTTTCCCTGTGTTAAAATTGCTTCAGATGAATTGAATGCTACTCCTTTTGTGGTATGAAGTCGTGACTATTGCAGTAAGCTACTACTCAACTTGGGAAATTGCCTAGCAAAACTGACATTTACTTAAATGTTGAAATAAAAGCTTAAGGCCAAGGATACTCCTACGTGCTCTCCATTTTCCGTAAGATGCATTATTTTGAACATGTCATATAAAAAATGTCTTCCAGTCTTAGAGTTGTGTTTGATGTGTATTTACCATTCTGTTGTCTTTTGTATTTGAAAAAAAGAAATTGTACGCTGCTATGCATGAGCCAGATGGAGTAGCTGGGGTGAGTGCGATTCGGAAAGCAGAACCATCCCTTAAAGAACAAATCCTTGAACATGAAAGCATTGGCTTGCTAAGAGATGCCACAGCGTGTTATGATAGAGCTATCCAGCTGGAACCTGATCAGGTAAAATACAGAATAAATTCTTAATATATTTTTTCTTAATCTTCCACAATGTAATGCTTGTCTACCACAAGAAAAAACCCAAAATATCCCTTCAGAATATTTAAGTTGTATTAAGTGCCTTCTGTGGAAGTAAAGTATGAATTGTTATTGTCTTTCAAGTACTGTAGCATATCTCTTCATAGTGGGTTTATACTGTAATTTACAGGCAGTGTTCGATTGATAGTTAATGTATTGTTGTACCCAGGTTTTTGCTGATTTCAGATCAACGTTTATTTGGTAACGCCTGGAGTTTGATAGTTTAGGTATCAATCCATAATGATACATGCCACACAACTGCTAAAGCAAGTTGGCAGAGGTTTCATTCAAACTAATTCTGATTTACCATTTTGATTATCTGAATTTGAGTGAAAAATGCTTATAATATAAGAGCAGTTGGAAGTTGATTGATTATACTTCCAACTTTCCAAGTAATGGAAAAGAATTATTCCACTCTCATTCCCTTTTTTCCCTTCTTCCTTTAGGAAGGAGATAAGCTCATGGTACTGTAAAGCATATGGTACTGTAATCATAAATGCAAAAAAAAAAAAAATTGAGGTATATTGCATTCTTTGTATTACTGTCCTAGGAATGAGGTGTGAAACGAGGGTATTAATATTAAGCACAGCTGATAATATATGCAGTAAGCACAGGGATTTTATGATCCTAATTGATTCATGTCTAAATAGAGACAACACATTTTTATTGGCAAGGGTGAAATTGATTGCTTTCATCTGCAGGATTATTTCTTCTCTGTTTGTTTATTTTTTAAATCAAATATTCACAGGTCTTAATACATGTATTATTTAAATTGGCAAACATCAAACTACATCTGTGATGAAACATTTCAAAAATTGCTTATGGTGATTTAGATTCTTTGGTAATTGGGGATATTTTTACACAGCAAATGTTCATTCAGCCTATGGTGCAACTGGTTATGCCTAAGTGTATAAAGGGTTATACATCTAAATTGACATACTTCTTCCTTAAAACTGCCAGGGATTTATTGAGAAGGAGTCTTTGTGTGTGTGTGTGTGTGTGTGTGTGTGTGTGTGTGTGTGTGTGTTTTAATTGTTTTTGTTTTTCCATTTCTAGATTATTCATTATCATGGTGTAGTGAAGTCCATGTTAGGCCTTGGTCAGTTATCTACTGTAATTACTCAGGTCAATGGAGTACTTGCCAACAGGTACTATATGGTTTTAGTACAATATTTGATTAATCTGACATTGTAGCTATGTATTAGTAGAAACTTTTGTGCTTTCTCAAGCATATGAGGCTTTCCAGGGGTATCTTACTAGCACTGTGAAGCTTGCAAACCTTGCAGAGCTCTGTTTGTAAATTACCAAATTCAAAACGTTTAGATACATGCTTATCTACACTATGTTCATTGCAGATAATTCGCATTTATTAAACAGTAGAATCCTTCATCATTGCCTTACAAGTCCCTTGTTCCATAGTGGTTCTGTAGCCTAACAGAAGAAATGGATTGGAAGATGCTATTTATTTTATTTAATTTTATTTAAAGCAAGTTTACCATTCTTTTCAAGATCATGTAACAACTGCATGTGAGAAAAACAAACAAAAAAAAGTTAAGCACAACCATTTTTGTTGCTTTTTTTTCTTTCTTTCTTTCTTTTAACAGGTCAGAATGGATTTCTGAGTTAAACACATACAGAGTGGAGGCAGCCTGGAAACTGTCACAATGGGATTTGCTGGAAAATTATTTAGCTTCAGGTAGATTTTTCTTGATACCAAAATATGAATATTTTCTTGAATTTCTTCACAAATGTATTTTCTAGCTTGGTAAACATTAAACAATCAAGGGGAAGTGAGTGTTGTCATTGACATTAGAATTTTATTCTAAGCTGTATGGTCTTTGAGGAATTTTTTGTTTGTTTGTTTGTTTCTCCTTTCTTTCTTTTTTTTTCTTTCTCTCTGCTCAGGGTGGGTAGCGGAAGGGTACATTATCCAGTCTTTTTAAAACTCATTTGTACAGTTTGGAGAAATTTATTTTTGAAAGTTTTCAGTGGCATGTTAGGGTGAATTAGCATGTTTAGACTACGCTGCTAAAGAAACAGAGGGTAGTTTTGTTTTGCTTACCTCCCGAAGATGTGAAGTCCACTACTTGGAGTGTCAGACTGGGACATTTATTGTTATCAGCTAAGAAGAAAAATGAAGCTGCCTTTTATGAAACTCTGAAAGTTGTTCGAGCAGAGCAGATTGTACCCCTTTCAGCAGCAAGCTTTGAAAGAGGATCCTATCAGCGAGGATATGAACACATTATCAGGTTTCTTTATTCTTTTGTCACTGCGTTTCCAAATTTGAAGAGCATGTAATCAAGTATCTAGCAGTATAGCAGTAAGAATTTTTCATTTCCACAATAAATGGTGCTAGTGTGTTTTTACGCTCAACTTGTTTTTTGCATTTTCTGCCAACTGGAAACCTTTGAATTAGGAATTTGTCCTGCATGAGAAATTCAATAAGAGTGATATAGACTTTAAAAAGTCATCAAGTAAGTTTGTGAACGTCAGATAATATAAATGTACAGCTGAACTTTGTGCTTCAGATGGTACATAGAGTCAATGACACAAGAACTTTATTTTTAATCTGCCAGTGGCCCTCTGTTCTTTTCTCAACAAAGAACAGTAGAATTGAAAACTGAGTTTTATGGCCAGCTTCTGGGGGGGGGGGGGGGGGGGGGGGGGGGGGGGGGGGGGGGGGGGGGGGGGGGGGGG
>JAWLRI010001075.1:1182129-1193867 GCA_034781795.1 Crypturellus tataupa
GCCCCGCGTCGCCCCCCCCCCCCTCCCCCCCCCCAAAAAAAAAAAAAAAGACAAATACCACATAAAACTCCAAACAGCAAGCATTTTCAACCTGTCTTTATTTTACTGTCGTAGGTTGCATATGCTGTGTGAGCTGGAGCACAGTATTGGGCCAGTTTTTCAGCAACCAGATGGTGACCATGGTAGAGATTCCCTTAATTGGTGTGCTCGTATTGAAATGACCCAGAACTCCTACAGAGCAAGGGAACCAATTCTAGCACTGAGAAGGGCTTTGCTCAGTCTCAGTAAAAGGTGAGGTGAGAACATGACCACTTCTTGTCTGTCTGTATCCTCTGTAAGTCAGCTTCTGTTTTTCCACGTGCATATTAAAAACGGTAAGATAAAAATCTGCAGAAACCTACGTTGCACACAACTGCAGTCATCACCAGTATTACTTATGCTCAAATTGGAAGGCAAAAGTGTCTGTCAATTCTGAAATGGTTAATGAGAAACAGAGGAGAAAGTATTTTTAGGCTTTAATGGAATAATTATGAAATACGTAAATATTACAAATAATTTTAAATGGGTTCTTTGTAATATATAACTTACTGAGATATTTTATTTGCATTTTAACACACTATGGTATTTACTTGATATTATAAGAGAGTATTGATAACTGAAAGTTTTCACTTTGTAAAAAAATTATCTCTGCAGCCAGGATTACAGTGAACTGGTAGGTCAATGTTGGCTCCAGAGTGCCAGAATTGCAAGAAAAGCTGGCCATCACCAGACTGCATATAATGCACTTCTGAATGCTGGCGAGTCTACACTCTCAGAACTTTATATAGAAAGAGCAAAGTGGCTGTGGTCCAAGGTGAGCAAAATGAAAATTGAAATTTATTTTTTATGTACAAGAATGTAACTTGTGTGTGTGTGTATACATACATACATATATATATATATATATATATATATATATGTAAAAATGAGAAACATTAGCTGGGACCTTAGATATACATTCTTGTTGCAAACAAGCCTCCAGTTTTTACTTCCATCTGCTAGTCAGCTGCCTTCTGTATCCATTGAGTCTTCTGACAGCTGTGTCTAAAATAGATGGATTATCTGCTTCTATCAAAGCAGCCCTGGCTAATTTAAACAATTTGAATAGTAGACTTATATTCTTTTAACTAATTTGAGTTAGTTAGCAAGCGCATCGGAGCAGTTTCTGAAGAACAGTAAAGGGACAGTGTTGCTGAATTAAAAAGGGAATATAAGAAGCATCTGAAGACAATAATATCCATTCACCACAGTCAGGGTGTTTTGAAACACACCTGTGAACTTTGCTAAGTAACAATTGTAAGTTGTTTTACATCTCTTATTTAAAGTAAATGAAATGTTTTCCTCTTATATTAGGGTGAGGTTCACCAAGCACTCATTGTTCTGCAGAAGGGGGTTGAGTTATGTTTCCCTGAGAATAAAGCACTGTGTGACACCAAAAATCAACTCATCCATGGTCGAGCAATGCTGCTAGTGGGCAGATTTATGGAAGAAACCGCTAATTTCGAAAGCAATGCAGTTATGAAAAAGTATAAGGTAATTTAATATGCTAGTGTTAACAGGATGACATTTTAAAATAATATAACAAAATAGTGTTATTATCTAAACCATGACAACTTCCCACAGTGCAGCTGAGTACCACTGGTATTAAATGGTATATCAGTGGGTAGGAAGGAAGTGGGTCTTGTTTTAAAGATAAAACCATATGAATTGGCTTCAGTGGAAGCTAACTATACCTGATATTTGTATATATGCACTCTATTGAGGTAAAAAGAAGGAAAAAAAAAGTATATGAGAAAAATGTTTCAGAGAAGTATAATGAACATTGGAATAATCAAAAATAATGGAATCCGGGTAGTTTCTATAAAAATACTGTAATATTTAGTATTCTTATTTTTCTTCATATTTTTCTTTATCTTTTCAGGATGTTACAGTTTTTTTGCCAGAATGGGAAGATGGGCATTTTTATCTTGCTAAATACTATGATAAATTAATGCCTATGGTAACTGACAATAAGATGGAAAAGCAAGGAGATCTGATTAGATACATTGTTCATCATTTTGGCAGGTTAGACCCTACCACATTTTTGTGTAGTTTGTATAGAATGATTACTGTAATGATGAAAAAATACATAAAAATACATTAGCTTTCCACAGTAGAGTTCAGACTGATTACATTTTTTATGCCATTTTGTAAAAGAAAAACACTAAGTGCATCATTTAATAGAGTTTACTTTCTAAATAAGCAGTTGTTTCTTTCCTCTAAGATGAGTGGTATTTACTAAGTTACTTATTTCATTTGCAGCTTTGATTAACACAGACTGCACTTTTATATATTAGTAATCTTTCAATTGTTGCATATCCATTAAACTGCTTAATATATTTCTGAAGTGTAAAATAGATTGTGAAATAATTAAGTGTATACAGTTTTGTAAGATTTATTAATCTAGTTTTAATATATTACATTAACATACTGTGATTTAAACATGAAATAAACAGGTCTCTGCAGTATGGAAACCAATTCATCTATCAGTCAATGCCAAGAATGCTATCTCTGTGGCTGGATTTTGGAGCAAAAGCATATGAATGTGACAAAGGTAGGACATTATTTCCCTGCACATATTTCTAGTGTCATACTTCTATGTAGATTATTGAAAGAGAAAGAACAATGAAATATACTTGCAGTTCTTTGTTTAGACATACTGCCTGAGATTATGTGAAAACAAGCTATTTTTTTTTTAATTATTGGGTGTTAATAGGTATTAATTATCTTTAAAACCTATATTATTTTAATGCTTACACATCTATCTTTTTTTTTTTTTTCTTTTTAAGAGTGTGAGGAGGGTTCTCCTTCATATACTGTATTGTTTGTACTTATTTATTTCATTCCTAGCCATGCCTCTCACTATTCTGGTTAGTTAATAACTTAACTGCAATAATTATTTATAAATAATTGAGTTACAAAGCATTTATAATGAGAACTCTACATTAGGATAATCTTTTCCTGTATGTTTCCCTTGAGAAATTTGTTCATGTTTTGGGTTTTTTTTTCTGATCTGTGAGAGGTTGACTACAAACTATATTTCTGTCATCTTGATTTAAATGATTTTAAGGAACATTTAAATGATTTTAAGGAACATAATCTGTTTTCTGTTTTTCAGCAAGTCGTTCAGAACGTGTTCAAATGAAAAATGACTTAGCTAAAATAAATAAGGTGATTACAGAGCACACCAATCATCTGGCACCTTATCAGTTTCTGACAGCTTTTTCTCAGTTAATCTCCCGCATCTGTCACTCTCACGATGAAGTCTTCGCTGTTCTGATGGTGATTGTTGCTAAAGTGTTCCTGGCCTATCCCCAGCAGGCCATGTGGATGATGACTGCTGTGTCCAAGGTACCTGGATATGGACAGCTGCACTTTCATTAAGTGTGTAAAACTGTTTTTAGCAGGGATAACACAATTATAACCTATTTTGATGAAAATTATAAGAAATAATAGTGGTTTAGCTGCTGCTACAGTAATGTGGAGCAAGATATGTTGTTAACATTTCAAAAGACTTTATTGTAGGCCAGTTGAAAGTTCAGATATTATAATTTAAATGCTCCAGAATAGGATACTAGAATAATAGAGAGCTCATCAGCTTTTTGTTTGGTGAGCTGTTGACTTTTCTGCTGTTTTTAAATTGTCATAGTAGTTTCAATTTTATAGTGAAATATTTAAATGCAAATGGGGCTGGCATATCCTTGAGAAATAACTGTTAGCTGTAGGGTTCCCAAGAATGGTTTAAGCCTAGAATCTCTTCTCCCCACCAAATACCACTTGGAGACTACCACTTTGACCTGTCAGCATTAATAGGAGATTTCTCTTTGCAGTTATTAAATATGACAAGCAAGAAGGAAAGTATACTCATGACCGTAATTAAACTTTTTTTTTTAATAAATTTTAATATTGATCTCTTTTCAGTCTTCTTATCCTATGCGTGTCAATAGATGTAAGGAAATTCTAAACAAAGCTATTCACATGAAGGAATCTTTGGGAAAATTTATTGGAGATGCAACACGCCTTACAGATAAGTTGTTAGAACTATGCAACAAACCGGTACTTCTACAAATAAATTAATAAATGTTATAAAATCCTTTAAAATGTTGTATGAAAGATTCTTCTGATAGCTGGTATTAGCCTGTTCCTTACATTAGCATAGTTTCTCTTAAATTGCCAATACCTTTGTAAAAAGATTTTTATTTTGGAAGTATTTCTTAATAATTTTGTAAAAGTTCAGAATAATTGTGTTATAAATATTACGTAATAATGCGTTTTATGGTGTCTGGTCTTTACAGTTGTAATTACTTAAAATTAATGCTTTTTCTTTCATATTTGCTTTTTTTTCCTAGTAAATTTTACAATTTTGATATCAACAATATGGCTCGTTGCCATGATTAAATGAACTTGAAAGTAGAGCTAAAATTTATCTATTCCTTTAATTAATTTCTATTACCTTCAGAGTAAAAACTAGTTAAGCAGTAAGGGCTAGATATTTCATTTGAACCATGTCTGTTTGAAATTTAATTTGCAAGAATGTTTTAAGTATTTATTTCTAACTTATGAACAACATTTTTTAAGGTTGATGGGAACAGCTCAACATTAAGCATGAGTATCCATTTCAAAACACTTAAAAGGTTGGTAGAGGAGCACACATTTAGTGAGATTCTCATTCCTTTACAATCTGTGATGATACCAACTCTTCCTTCAATTCCGGGCACACATGCAAACCATGATCCTTTTCCTGGATGCTGGGCCTACATTTCAGGCTTTGATGATACGGTAAGACTCCTCTTAACATGTAATTTTAAGGTTCATGTCAAATGAGTGTAGTTGCAATTTGTTTTCTTAGCTCTCTAGAAGGGGAAGGATGAAGAGACACAAAAGTTTGATTGATATTTACCTTCGTGAAAATGAATGACTTTTGTCATAACAACCTGATAAATATGGGGCCTCCTAGTATTTAGATCAGATTTTGGCCTGAGATCAACATGCTGTGAATAACATATGAGCACCATGAAAGTACTAGTGTAATTTGTTGCAATGGTTTATGACACTCATTTTTTTGGATTTGATACAGGTGTAGGATTTGATACAGGTGTTAATAAAGAATTTAATTTTCCTTAGGTGGAAATTCTTGCATCACTTCAAAAGCCCAAAAAGATCAGTTTAAAAGGTTCAGATGGGAAATCTTATATTATGATGTGTAAACCAAAAGATGATCTAAGAAAAGACTGCCGGCTCATGGAATTCAACTCTCTTATTAACAAGGTTTGATAAGTTAGTAAATCAGATATATTATACTTATTAACTAGAATAAAATGATGAACCAAGCAATAACAACAACAAAAAAAACTTAGCTCGTAATCTTGAGGAAGAATTTACTAGGGAAGAGAGTAAACTATAGCAAAATATTTGATTTCAGCTGACATCAATAGGAATTAAGAATGTATAATTTAATTTACTTTTGTTTATGTTTCTTTAAAAAGTACAGCATTTGGTCAAAACAATTGGCAGAAATATATAGGAATGTTTAATACCGTAAATTTCAATCCTGTTGATGTATTTCTTGTTTTGTCTTGGAATCTGAAAAAATAATGGGTTCATTTTTCTTAATAAGAATGTTACCATACTTACTGTTTTAGTCGTATTTTGCTGCTCAATAGTACACCAAAGGTTAACTTACCATATTTTCAGTGAGGTCAAAGCAAATGATAATATTTCTGAAACATTAATATATTACTGATTTCAACTATTGCTTTTGTACAACTTGCGCAATTTATTGAAAAATTCCTTTAAATTCTCTTTTAAATTCTCTCTTCAGAGGGGAAGAGAAATATATTTTGCTGAAGTTTGTCCTGACACTGAAACTCAGAATTTTAAAACCTACACTGTATGATGGGAAAAATGAATATGATAAAATGGTTTTATGTCACTGGTATATCTTCTTTACATATATTGTCTGTTAATTTTTTTTTTTTTTTTTGAGTAGTGCTTAAGAAAAGATGCAGAGTCACGTAGACGAGAACTCCATATCCGAACCTATGCAGTTATTCCATTAAATGATGAATGTGGCATAATTGAATGGGTGAACAATACTGCTGGTTTAAGAAATATCCTGATAAAACTTTACAAGGAAAAGGGTAAATAACTCTTTTATGCAAGATTCTTCTGAGGGGAATTTATGGGATGAAAGAGAAAAGAGAGGATGTTAAAATATGGGTGGATTTACATTAATTATATAAATACCTAAAATGTAAGAATTGGTGGCAGAAATTATTTGAATGTATGCAGACATCTGTGAGGGTGAAATGAGCCGAAGATAATGATTAGCTTTGATTTGTGTAAAATGGCTTGCTTGGTTAACTGAGAAGCTTTTTCGGGCATTTTTAGACTACGTTCCTGCCCCCAGCAAGAACGTTCTGTGCACTATTTTCCCTCTGTGCTCATTTATTTCAATTTTATGGAAATGTTTGTCCAATCAAAAATTCATAATTTGAATCGAATTGTGATAAGTATAACTGCATATGTATGTAATGTACGTAGTACATGTAATAGAGTTCATGTTTGAGTGACCTTTTACAGGTATCTATATGACTGGAAAGGAACTACGTCAGCATATGCTTCCAAAATCAGCACCTTTGTCTGAAAAACTGAAAATGTTCAAAGAAGTCCTACTGCCCCGTCATCCTCCTCTTTTTCATGAATGGTTTCTTAGAACATTTCCTGATCCTACTTCATGGTGAGTGACTGGGATTGGGCTAGCTCAGGAATATCTATTTCATATATTTCAATAAATTTAAGTGATACTAATGAATAATAAGAGTTTGCGAAGGAGGTGATTTTAGTCTTTTATAATTGATTTCTATTCTTATAGGTACAATAGTAGGTCAGCCTACTGTCGTTCCGTGGCAGTCATGTCCATGGTAGGTTATATACTTGGTTTAGGAGACCGTCACGGTGAAAACATCCTGTTTGATTCTTTGACTGGTGAATGTGTTCATGTGGATTTCAACTGTCTCTTCAATAAGGTGAGAAAGGCCTCTTGCTGAGCTTGCTCTTCACTCTCCATTGGATATAAGTTAAAAACTTCTACTAGGTTTCTTTCCCACTGTTTCTGTTTCCCACTGTGTCTACTAGGGTTTCTTTTCCACTGTTATCTATCACTTTCTTATTTATACCCAGCAAGCAATCTTGGACACGTAAGGAGTATGCAGTTGTTTTATATACTGGGTTAATGGCAGACAGCTTTTCGACTTCGGCAACATAGGATAAGCACGTTTTGGACACATTACATGCGTCCAAATTATAGAGTATTTTGGGTTGTCTGTGTTTTGTGACTCTTCTCCCTTCACTACCCCCCCCTGCAAACAAAGCTATAATTACAGTGTTTGTTCTTAGATGCCTAAATTCTGCTGCTGTGAAGAGTTTCTTGGTGTTTATAACACTCAACACAGAAATGTCAATGATCATATAAAAATAAACAGCAGAAATTGTAGTTGTGGTGTGCTTTGGGATTTCTGCTGCAAGTTTTGTTGGGTGTAGGAATTCTGCCCTTTTTAATTCAGATCAGTGAAGCAGAGATATTGTTAGTAAAAAAAATCTTTCTATCTTCTCAGAAAACTTAAATTGTCTACATAAACTTTAATTATTTAAAAAAAAAAAGTTTTTATCAAAAAATGGTTATAAATAGTATGGAGGAAAAAAGGCAGGTTAGAATTGTGAGACCCCAGACAGTAATATATATTATTTGTGTATAGAGAGAGATTGAAATTATGATCCTGTATTACTATTTTAAAACAATAAAATAGATATTATTTAGAAACTGGTATCCTTTATACATAGTAATTTGCCCCAACCAATTGAGCAGTTGAGAAGGAACAGTGATCTGAAACATCTTCTGTCATCTAAGAAACTGTCAGACTATTTGGGGCAGGCAGGGAGGAGGGGAAGGGGGTACTATTGTTTGATTATTTTGGTTATTGTTACTATTTGTTTTGACTAATGATGCCTAATATAACTTTATTTTTATCAATTTAAAGGGAGAAACTTTTGAAGTTCCAGAAATTGTTCCTTTTCGTCTCACTCATAATATGGTTAATGGAATGGGTCCAATGGGAACAGAAGGTCTTTTTCGAAGAGCTTGCGAAGTGACAATGAGACTGATGCGGGATCAGCGAGAGCCTCTAATGAGGTATGGTACCGGGGTTTACTTTAAAATAAGGGGGGGGGTAGTAGTAGTAGTTCAATAACCTGAAACAGTCACTGTTGGTTAATAGGCCAGTTTTGGCATATGCCAGTCATGCAGCTCAGTTTGACTACGACATGCAGTTAAATATACATCAATATAAATATTCACTAACAAGTTTTTAGACTCATCTCAGTGCTTTGTTATCACTATAGATAAATATGTTTATGTATTAAAAAATTGTGCACAACCTGAAGTATATGTTTTTCATTTATTATATAATTTTCTTAGTTTGTACTGAATTAAATATTTTTACCTGGCTTTTCGGACAAGGGAGGAAAATCAAACGATTGTTGTTCCAGTACTGTGTACAGTAAGAATGAAAACTAAGATACGGTGACACATTTCTTTACCAATATGTGAGTGAATAGCAAAAAACATAGTCCATGAGCAAAATCAATTGCAACTATGTGTCATCTGGAAGTATCACTGTTAGCTCTTGCATGAGGTTTATTTTCAGTGAACAAAATGATGGGGTCAGTTTTCTCGAATTCATTGCAGACAGAGTCATTCAGGCTAACATAAATAGCAGATGCAAGTGATTTCAGCTAAGACAACAAATCTGTCAGAAGCAAATTAGCAGTTTTCTTCGTAAGATTGTGGAAGATGTCATTTAAAATCGATAAATGGCTGGGAAACATAGTATCTTCAGTAGGTAATCTGAATTCAGAAAGCACGTATAATTCCAGGATGAACTGGCAAAGTTGCTATGGATGACAGGTTTGAAGGGAGAAAGCAGGACTACAAAGGAAAGTCCAGACTATTTAAATCACTGCCTAAAACAGTAAATTAAATTTGAGTTTTATGCTTGTCTTAAAAGTGGTATTGTATAGCTGATAGCCTTCTCCTATGACAAAAATAAAGAAAATGCTGACTATCATAGATATTATTATTTATGTCTTAAAAAATGGATGTAGGACTTTAATATGTTAAGATTAAAAAATTGCACAGTGATTTTTTTTTTTTTTTATATATATCTATTTTTATATCTGCATTTATTTAGTGTATTAAAAACTTTTCTCCATGATCCTCTTGTGGAGTGGAGTAAACCTGTCAAAGGGAATACAAAAGCACTGGTGAACGAAACCGGAGAAGTTGTCAATGAAAAGGTTAGTTGCAGCAAGCAAGCAAGCGTAAGACATTTCAAATATCACAGTGTCTGTTATGGTTCTAGTATGGTTATGTATTTTCTACTTGGAAGTTTAATTTTCTTACGTTTTTAAATTTTAAAATATTTGATCTTTTCCTCTAATCCCAGTATTAATAGTACTCATCCTTAGGATATTATGATAATATTTTTGATTGATAAAAATTGTGAGTCTATATTTTTGTAACTAACCTTACTAGAATAAGGACATAAATAAGAACAGTAGGGAAGACTTCTGCTTCCCATCACTGATTGTGGCAGAGTCCTCCAGATTTGCAGTGATGGTGATATCAGGAGTCCACCCTATGCATATTTTCATGTTTTTTGTGACTGCAAGCTTATTACTGAATCAATGTCTATTACATGTGGAAAAAATACTTACTAAAATCATTCTGGTTCTTTTATTTATGGTTTCTTTTATAGTTGCTGATAAATATGATATTCATCTAAAATATAGCATGTATTCACTTTGCCTTTTGCCAAATGTTGGCATTTTTTTCTCTTTAAGAAGAGTATTTAGTAAAAAGGACTGAATGTGTAATAGCAGATAATGTTTAGGGAGCACAGATGAACAGAACAAAAAATCAAGAAAACTGAGACATTGAAGCTATATTGCAACAAAAGGCTTAGCTGAGCTCTTTGACCACAGAAAATTCTGTGTTCAAATGCTTACTATTATCAGCAGAGCCTTTCATTTAGTTACAAGGCCACCCATGTAGTTATATAAGTTAACTTTTGTTGTTGTTGGATAAGTTACTTGCTTGAACTCTGAATGAAAATGGTTAACTATAACTTGTATGAATTAGATACTGTAAGTGGGCCTCAGAACTGCTTATTTTAAGCTACTCATTACAAAACTTATTATTATGAGTTGCTCAAACAGGTTGCTTACAACCTCTTATTAAGCTCTATTTTTTGTTGCTCTTAACTTTGACCTGAATTTTCTAGACTAGCTGTCTTGAACACTACCTATCCATTTCAGAGTATGATTTTTAAAAGTGTTTGATTATTTTCAAAGTAGATTTTAGTCATCTGGGGCTTGTATTAAGTTGGCATACAATTTTCAAATATCTTGAAATTTTTTTTTTTTTGTATTTCAATGTATGAAAGTTTGTGCACAGTAGAAATGACCTTTTTTTCTTTGTAGGCCAAAACTCATGTCCTTGATATAGAACAACGGCTGCAAGGTGTGATTAAGACTAGAAACAGAATAAAAGGATTACCTTTATCTATCGAGGGGCATGTTCATTACCTTATTCAAGAAGCAAGTGATGACAACCTCCTCTGCCAGATGTATATGGGCTGGGCTCCATATATGTAAAATTTGTTCATTTTGGAAAGACAATATTTGCAATGATGTAGTTACACTATTCTTGAACAAAAAATGTTAAACATTCTAACTTGCCATCTTTACAGAGGCTGCTTAAAAAGCAGAAATCAAAGTGTAGGTTTGCAGTATATCTTAGGTCAGCAAATGTAGTCTTCATCTGTGTTATGGCATGTTTTATACACTGGAGAACAGTGCCTGTGAACGGTTAAGACTGTACAGTTTGCTGAGTTTTCTTATGTACATAATAGATCTGATGATGTGAAAATATTCTCAAAGAATGTTGTACGCCAACTGTAAAATATTGTATTTTTGTAGAGTTTTTGTAGTTCATTCAGTTATAGATTAGGACATGACATAAAAGCTTTAGAGTGGCCTTCTACAAATTGGTACTTTCACCTTTTAGGTCTGAAGGGCTTTCTAAAAATAATCAGTATTTTGTTTTCACAGTAAAACTATTTTTGATTGCTTGTGGTGTTTTTCCGTGTGAACTGCCTAAAATTTTGTATGTAACAGACTGTTACCATCTTTGGTAACTCTTCTGCAGTCTAGTGAAGCTGTCACACTGTTGTATTTTTGGCTCTGGCTCTCATGACACTCTCCTCTGCTGAAAGAACTAGGGCTTTTTAAAAAATATTTAAAATATTTGAAATTTTAAAATATTTTTATGCCCTCTTTTTGAAAGTGTTACTGATCGGGGAGCCACCCCCGGGCTCCCCTCACAGCGAGGCGAAGGCGGGGGGCGGGTGGGGGCTGCCTCCTCCTGCCGCTGTTGTTCCTCCGAGGACTGCGGCGTCGCTTCCCCAAGCGTTGTGCAATGGCCGAAGGTTTCTCCTAACACCATCCTGGCCCCTCTGCTCGGTCCGGGGGGCAGACGGGCTCCTGCGCCACCCTCCATGATCCCGAGGGCAGAGCGGCCGCTCCCGCCGTTAACGGGCTCC
>JAWLRI010001075.1:1194636-1210803 GCA_034781795.1 Crypturellus tataupa
CCTGGTCGCCGGGCGCGCGGGGACTTGGCGTGGGCGGAGAGGGCTGAGGTCGGGCGCGGGGAGCGGCGAGGAAGGCTGCCGGCGGCCGGCCGGCAGGAACGCGCCAGCCTTGGGTTGGTAGCGGCGTTGGGTACCTGTTGGGTGCGAGCTCCTAACTTGTCCGTTTTGTTTCCCCTTTGTGTTACGGATGAGCCTTGATAGGATATTCTGAGAGCAGTTAGGCAGTAAATTAAAGGCGTGTGAGTGTTATTCCCCCGCTATTATGTAGAGACTATTTTAAAAGATTAGATAACTGTTGTATTCTTTACCGTGTCTCCAAACCTAGACTTTTGACCATTTCCTGAAGTTTTATGATGTAAAGCAGTTTTCAGAGAGTGGCTCTTTGCCTAAGATTTATTGGGTTTCGCTGCAGTGCCTCATAGAGCCTGGGCCTGTAGCCCAGGCTGCAAACTGGAGTTGGTGGCAACTTTAAGGGCGCTCGGTGTGTGTCTGCCCGCCTGAACCGCTGCGTGCCGGAGCGCCTGTCGTTCTGTGTGTTGTCCTTTTGAAGCCTGGATGATGTCTGCATCTAAAACACCTCCGTGTGTGGTACCCTGTAGTACGCCTCTATCTGGGGGGCCCCACTACCTGTTTTCCTGAATATGTGAAGCTGTTTGTTTTTATTTAATACATTTAAGTGGTTTTGTTCAAGAGAGAAGGGCGCATTTTTTCTTTAGTATGGGTCACCTTTCTGAACTGCAGTATTATAACTATCAGTAGCTATGTATTTGCTATTAGAGAAAAAAATACTCAGAATAAAGACAATCGCTATATACATATAACTGTATAATATTCCTGTTTCTTTGAATGTATCAGTTTCCAGATATATGTTGCTTCTATGCCAAAATGTGCTGTACTGCTTTAGTTTTTCATTTCTTTAGACTGCAATACTGTAATCTCTTCCTGTTTGAAAGTGGTGTCTGCCTGGTTGGTATGGTGTATGACCATGGTGTTTCATTCGTGTCGCAAGGCATGATGCTGTTTTGATGAAAATATTTCAAAAGTAGGACAGAAATATCACTGAGTGCTGTTTGTCTATCAAATAAAAGTGTCCTGAAGATCATGTGCAACATAATTATGGGTGTTGTTGGTGACGAGAAATCTTTCTAGTCTTGCCTTGTGTTTCTCCTCTTCGTTCCTGGCACTAAAGCAGAGCTACGTTTCTCTAAATTTGGATCATAAATACAGGTCTGACAGTTTGTCTTTAGAAACTGTGGAGATAAGTCATCAATGATATTGCAAATCACCATAAAAGGTGAAGTGTCTTTTTCCAGTTGTAAAGACAGGAGTATTTACATAGTGATGGATCAAAGAGTAGGTTTGTTTATTGCAAATTGCTCTTGCCTGTGTGGTTCCTTTGGGCAATAAAAAAGGTATCACCTTTGTTTGATGCATTCAGCAGTATGTGCTGCATCTGGGAGTGCTTGGCTTCCACAGACAGGAAGGAGCTGGCTTGTTAAGTGAAGTCAAGAGAAATCCTTGTAACAGCAGAGTTGACAGAAAAAACATTTTGGAAATCATGAGGGGGTAATTGTTGAATTGTTATTAAGCCTACAGCTTTTGGTGGTAATTGCCACTTTTCTAGATGCACAAACAGCTGTTGGAATAAAGAGGTATCATGTAGTGATCTTGATAGGAACTGGTTAGCAGGGAGAGTTCTAGAGCTTTGTAAACCAGCTCTGCTGCAAAGTAGTGTTGGAAACTACATCTACAGTTTTGTTGTTTTTATTGTTTAAAGTGCAGCGATGCAAAATTGTATAAGTAAAAAACAATAATACAAAAAAAAAAAAAGTGCTGCTTTTTTCTTTAACCTGAGACATTTCCCTAGTGAATTGTACAGCATTGGCACAGCAAAGGCCATAGAATCTCAGGTGTAGCAAAACCAGTGCAGATGGGATGGGAATCTCCTCAACTAACTGTTCACTGGGGACACCATAACATGGTATTGCACCTGCAGGAGAACTGCAACCAGTCAAAATATTCTTAGTCCTTTGCTGTGCAGTCAGTCATGGGGAAGTCTTCCTACCTCAGTTTGTTTTCAGACTTTATTATCCTCAGCCTTTGGCAGTAATTTGCGTTTTTTCAGCTGTCACAAAACAAATACTAACTCTGTAGCATTTTTAGATTCCAGAATTTGATAACTTGTACCTGGACATGAATGGTATTATACATCAGTGTTCACATCCCAATGATGATGATGTTCACTTCAGAATTTCAGAAGATAAGATTTTTGCTGATATTTTTCACTATTTGGAAGTACTGTTTCGTATTATTAAACCAAGGAAGGTTTTCTTCATGGCAGTTGATGGAGTAGCTCCAAGAGCAAAAATGAATCAGCAGCGTGGGAGACGCTTTAGGTGAGAATATATGTTCTTGTTCTGTCTTTAACATAAATACTAAAAGAAAAGGGAAAAAAACAAACAAACAAACATGGCATTAAATGTATCCACTGAAACGTGAAATAAATTCTGAGAAGTTGCACCATTGACAGTAGATATAATTTTCAGGTAAATGAAGGTAACTGCTTATAAAATGTTGATTCTTAAATTTGTAATTCAAAACAAAAGGAAGTTAACTCATTATGTTAGATTTTTTTTTTCTCTGTGTATGAGTTTGGGAGCATTTTTGTTTGTTTTTAATACTTTTTAAATTGTGTAGGAGAAGAGTACAGTAAATCATTTTTAACCACTAGGGATTTTTTTTTCTTTTTCTTGTTTAGAACATGTTCATAGAATCCTTGGCCAAGAGAGGCTGGAGTGATTTTGTTTTTCTTTATTACTACTAGAGAAAAATTATTAGAGCTGGGTGGTGTTCCAGAGTTTCTGCTTTGTTTCACTTGTTACCAATTTTCTATTTATTGATATGAAATAGCATTTTTAAAGATTCGCATTGTTTCAATGTTCATTTGCTTTCATTGTGATCAGTTATTGAATTATTTTCTAGATAATCTAGGTATTAACAGTATCTTAGTAATGACAAGTTATTATCTTTACTGGGGGAAAAAAAACAATTTTTTAAGTTTTTCATTTGCACTGGAGACAAGGTAGACTATTTTTAATACTCTTCAAAAAAGCAACCATGCATATGGTTGGGGAAAACTGTGGTTAGGGCATTACCATTTGAGTAAATTGTTTTCTTCCCTCCTCCACCCTACTCTCCTTTGTTTTAGGTCAGCAAAAGAAGCAGAGGACAAAATAAAGAAGGCATTAGAAAAGGGAGAAACTCTCCCTACAGAAGCCAGATTTGACTCTAACTGTATTACACCAGGTAATATATTCTATTACATAATTCCAAAACATAGATGTAAAAATAAACACTTATAAGCAGCTATGCACTTTATCTCTGACAAAAGTTATTTTTCTTACTGTTTTTCACTAGTATCTATGATGTGTAAATGCAATCTTGAATGACTCATGAAATGTTTTGTATATAACTTGTAGATTTCTGTTTTCAGGAACTGAATTCATGGCCAGATTGCATGAACATCTTAAGTATTTTGTAAATATGAAGATTTCCACGGACAAATCCTGGCAAGGAGTAGCAGTCTACTTATCAGGCCATGAGGTTATTAAATTCTGTTAATGGTTTGCTTAAAATAAATTGTTATTTTTTAGCAGAATGTCTACAAATTAAATTTTTGGTGGTTTGTTTTTTCTTTTTTTGTATGCAGACTCCAGGAGAAGGAGAACATAAAATTATGGAGTTCATCAGATCTGAAAAAACAAAACCCCACCACGATCCAAATACAAGACACTGTCTCTATGGTCTAGATGCTGACTTGGTAGGTGGAGTTAATACAAACAACCAATGTCTATAATTGTGGTGTTGCTTCAAATGTTTTTGGTGTATTGTAAGTGTATGAAGTACTAAAATGTTGTTAAACAGGCACATTATTTAATATTTAATCTTTTAAATTTTTAAATTTGGAAAGTAACAGAACAATCAGCAAAATTTCTTAATATTTCTCATGTCGTGAATATCAGTTTCAAAATGTCTTAAAAGCCTTCTAACATCTCCTTGTAACAGATAATGCTGGGATTAACAAGTCATGAGGCACACTTTGCACTCTTAAGAGAAGAAGTCAGATTTGGTGGTAAAAAATCTCAAAGGTGAACTGATTTTAACTGTTTTATTCTATGTATGATGAAATTAGATTGAAAAGATACAGAGTCATCAAAACTTTTATTGTTTTAATTATAAAGTCATTGTTCACTGTTTGCTAGAAAAATGTGAATTTATAGAAACCAACTCGTTAGGTATATGAATTAGTTAGCAAGGGAAAATGCCTGTTGTCAGGGCAGTTATTAAAAATCTTTAGAACTTTTGATTTCTCCATACTCTGAATGGAACAGCCCAAGCTGAACTGAGAGTTTACGTAACTGTCTTTAAAAAACAAAAACAAAAGCCCCTCTGTATACATTTCTCTGACTTTGTGCATGTAAGCAAGTTACTAGAGTAATTACTAAAAAGTGGCTGGCTCTGTGCTCCTGTTCTGAGTTTGCCCGTTTGAACTAATCAGTAGATTATCATTAGTCATAATAAAGTCATATTAAAAACAAATGTCAGTTTCCCACTGTTCTTTTTGTCTAAAAAACCCCATTTGATGGGCTAATTCTATAAAATATGAATGAAAAGACGAGATTCTCTGGTAGCATTTTTTTTTTTTTTTTATCAAACATTGCTTTGTGTATGTTCTGTTTTGTATCTAGAAAAAATTGCTCGTTACAGTAATTTACTCTAACTTTTTAAAAGCCTGACAAATGCAGGTCTCTGTTGCCTTCCTGTTATTGTCATTTTAGTGAGTATTTTATTCATGGAAAATTTGAAAATATTAAAACAGGTTCAAAAAGGCATCTAACTCTCAGCAACTTATTGGTTGAGAAAAGTTCATTGTTTTGGATCAAGATTCTCAGGTCTAATGGCATAAAAAATAAAGGGATAAAGGATCCTTATAGGATCAACCTGGATTTTCCAGAATTCTTTGATATTAATTGTGGTGTTGCACTTAAAGTGGCTGAGTTGGGTCTGGTGTTTCACATAGCCAAGTGTAGCTCAGGCTTGGCTTAGTACTTTTCATATAGCTCTGGGTTTCGTACGCAAGAGCTTCAGAGAACTTTAAACAATGTCAGCTGTGTATAGGCACATATGCACATGAAATTGCTTAGCCGGGCTTGTCCTTGGAAGTGCTCTTAGCTAGCTCTAGTGTCTAAAAATTGAAATAGTCTTTTCCAATTTAAAGTATATCAAAGTCTTCAGCTTGCTAATCTTAATATCCTTTTGGTTTAGGTATTAGCTAATTTTAGATAAGAGAAGGAAAAATGAATCTATATTGATTTACTTATGACAGAAACTAATAGTAGGTTTGTCATTTTTGCACTTTAATACCATGCTTTGAAACTACTACTAAAATATGCATTTGGGGAAATGTTTCAAACTGAGGTTTTTTTTTTCCTTTTTTTAAAGCAGAATTTCAGATGTCTTGAGAATTTCAATGCCTATATAATCTAGATAATTTAGACATGAATCTGTGTGCTTTGTATATAGTCAAAGTAATAATATAATCAAACATGTAATATGAGCAGAAGTGTGCTGGTATGAGGTTAGATGAAGTTGTCCCCTGTTTTGGAGAATAGAATAATTACCTAGTAGCTCGTTATAGTAACACAGAACTAGGCAAAGCTGCTAGGCTTTCTGTAAACTAGCTGTTTTGCATACAGTGCTGTAACCCGTGCTGTTTACAGGATTCTAAGGCAAAATATAGACTCAAAACTTTAACCATAAAATAGATGCAAATGTTATTTATACGTTGTATCTTCTGAAAAAAATACAATCCTAGTATAATTATGTATGTTTAGATAACTTTGAATTTATTACATGTTTTGAAAGTGTTCATAAATTGACTTAATACTTCAAATAATTTACAGAGCATGTGCGCCAGAAGAAACCACATTTCATTTACTACACTTATCACTAATGAGAGAATATATTGATTATGAATTTTCACCAGTAAAAGTAAGTTCTAATGGAGTTGTGATTAAAAAAAGTGTGAAGGCTTTGTATGTAAACTTCATGTCTTTTTTTATTTTTATTTGCAGGACAAAATTTCTTTTGAATATGATATTGAAAGGATAATAGATGATTGGATCTTAATGGGTTTCCTTGTAGGCAATGATTTTATCCCTCATCTACCTCATTTACATATTAATCATGATGCACTGCCGCTACTTTATAGAACATACATGGCTATCTTGCCAGAATTGGGAGGTAAGTAGGAGTAGAAAAAAATGACTAAAGAAAAAGTTAACTATAGAACAGGCTAAGGTTAAGTATAAAGGTTAAATTTAAGCACCATCCTTCTAATATTACAATAATGTTTGATAATCCTGGCTGAAGTACAGTTCTAATCAAAAGCTAAGTATTCTTCTTTTCCAGTCTTCAGCTGTCTCCATGACTATTTGCTTTTTTGAAAATACTGTTCTTCACTCCCCTTCCCCCCCAATAGTAATGAAACAGAACCAGGTGAAGAATGGTAAAGAACAAAAGCATTGCTGAGCTTAGCTCTGTTGTCTCATACCCGTATAGTAGAGTATCTGAAAGATATAAAATCTTGTCATTTACCAAAGGATTACTGTGCAGCACACCATTGTTATGGTAATTAGACTTGAGCGTAGGTTTTTGGGGGGGTTTTTTGCCTTTTTTTTTTTTTAATTGTTTGTTTGCTACTGCTTTTGCTTTTTCTTATAGTGGTTCTTACAAAATAAAGCACTTCAAGCACTGCTTCTTCAGTATGCTAGTTGAGAAAGTGACTATGCATACTGTGCAATAAATAGGAGTTTTGCATTTTCTGTTAAGGGAATTAGTATGGTTGTATACTGCATACAGATTTTTATTGGACATCGGGGGCTAGTGAATGAAGAATAACTCAGTGTATGTAGAAATAAAGAATAAAGAGCTGTAGTCTCTTGGTTTTGTTCAGAGAAGGACCTTACAAAAGCGTGGAAACCAATATGTGGACAGTATTTTCTTTCCTTTTTTTTTTTTATTTTGGTTAAATATTATGAAGAGTATGGGCAGGAACAATCAGTTCTATTGTGTAAGGCAGAAATATTAGTGTTGCAGTTTATATTTATTGATCTCATCATGTTAGAAATCTTAGTATTGTAACACCTTCTTTAGAAAGCTGGCAAGGATGCATTGTAATATTTATCCTGTTTCTAAATTGCTATTTTAAACCTTATTTAGATTTTAGTAAAACACAACAACAACAAAAAAAACCCACACCATTTATTTTTCAAACAGGTTATATAAATGAAAATGGGCACCTGAACTTAAAACGCTTTGAGAAGTATCTTGCAAGATTGTCAGATGTGAGTAACTTGGTAATTGTTCTGCACAGAAAAGGTGTTGTTCCTTATACATAAATTCTATATAGTGCCCTAAAACATATCATGCAGTTTTAATGAACTGCTAAATGACCATGTTTACAGTTGGTAACATCAGCTGTTTTATCTTAGGATCCAATCAGTTGTCACCTGATCTTATAAGAGGAAAAAAGAAAACTTGACTATTTTGAATCGTGTGTTAACTAGCACTGAGTAGAAAATCATGATGGAGGCATTTTCCATTGACTAATAAGCAGTAATAATGATCGAGTGTTGTACAGACAGCATTATTCTTTGTTTCCTCTGCTTTACTGAATTTTAGCTTTTAATTTCTTGTGGGTGGAAGGTGTCTTTGTAGATCTCGGAGTACAATATTTTTTTGAAAGTTTTTAGCAGAGATTGCTGGTAGAAAGCAGGGAAGTATTAAAATCTGGAGCAGCAGCGTTCTTCATGAAATGATACTAACTGGTCATTCAGGAGGTAATCCTGTGAAGTGCTCTGCACTAATCCATCCTAGACATGGGAAGTGGTGTAGGTCAGTCCATAGAAATGGCAGTGCCACAGCCCTTTGTTAAACTTGGAACACTCAGAGAAGCAGAGAATATTTATCTGCTTCTACCTCAGAGCCTTAAAGTGGGGTTGATCTTTTAGTGTTAGGTATGTTGCACAAGACTATCTTACCCAGATCCTATATACTTCTATTGTTTGTGAAAGTTACTAACTCCTCTTGTTACCTGTTGCTACCTGACAGAAAGAAAATAGGACTTGGGTATATATTTTAGTCGCCAAGAAAAAAGGCTGATCATGTTAATATATTAGATTAGTTGTAGCCTTAGGGCAAAGTATTTGTGTATTAATGGCTCTGGTTGTAATATAACACACTTATTAATTTAAATTCTATCTAGATTCAGTTGTGTCTCAAGGTATTTCTATATTAACTTTAATCTTTCTGTGCAGTTTGATCGTGAACACTTCAGTGAAGTCTTTGTAGATTTAAAGTGGTTTGAAAGTAAAGTAGGCAATAAATACCTCAATGAGGCAGCTGGTATTGCAGCAGAAGAAGCCAGAAACAACAAGCAAAAGAAACATAAGGTTAGTGTTTTATGTACTTAGTTCTGAAAACAAGAATGTTGTTATCTCTACCAAATCAATAACGTGCCTGCTACTGTAATTTAAATCTCATACAAGTTGAATGGTGTAAGTCTCAAGTTGTGTTTTTTTTGTTTGTTTGTTTGTTTGTTTTGTTTGTATGGTTTGGAGATCAAAATAATAGTAGAATGTAACATTTGAGGAGTTGCCTGTATGCATTGTTGGTAAGGAGTGATGAAATCGTTAAGTCAAGGTCAAGTTCTTGTTTTTTGTTTGTTTGTTTTTTATCCAATCTTACAGAGCCTTTTTGTAGGTAAGCTTTCTAAGCTTTAAAATTTTACTTCTCAGTGCAGAGCCTGTTGGAAGTTTCTTAAATATCTCATTTACACTGATTGATCATTTGTACGTATTGAATCCATAGTCTTGCTCCTGGTCAATTCTTAGTGTTGAATAGACAAATATCCAATTGATTGATGTGAGCTATATCAGATCCATTATCAAACTTGCAGTTCTATACATAACTAAGCAGTGGGCAACAGCACACTTTTCAGAAAAATCCTGTCTGTTTTTTGTCTCTGGCCTGCTGCCATGTTTTTTAGTTCATTTTTTTATTGTTGTTTTCCTGCTGCATTTTTGCTGTCCTTTAATGTATGACTTGTGGTGATCGTATTTTTCATTGATAGGCTGTTGCAGTACCAGTAGGAAATTCCTTCAAGTTTAATCTGTCATCACATATCATTGTCCTGTTTTTTCATGCAATTTGAGATTTGTAAAAGCAAGATATTAGCTTTCTTATGATAAGATGTGCTGTATTCTGTTTTGTTATTTGCCATAGAAGTTTGGAGTAGCTGTATAGTATTAGCTAGCCATCTTGACTGATCCTTTGGATGTCAGTAACAGTCAGGAGATTACATAGGTACAGGGGAAGAGGATCTATTTAATGACTCCTGCTTATTGAAAGCCAATCAGTGCTGTACAAAAAGGAGTGTATAGCATTAAGTCATTATTTTGCCTGTATGAATCTGTCCTATTTCCTCAAAAAGTGAGTTGAACTCTATTAAAATCTGGTGATTTAAAAAAGAAAAAAAACTTGAAACCCAAAGATGATTGGGATTTATTTGATATGTATGCTCTTTCATCAGTTGTATATGGATAGAATCATTTTCTTCAGGCAGTTACAAATAGGAAAATGTATTTTTTTATAAGATAATACTAAGGAATAATCAGACATATATATCTTAATAGCAGTATTTTGAGTTGCAGATTATATTATTATGTTTGGTATGTGCATATTTATTTATTTTTACTTCATCTCAAACATTAATTTAATAGGCTCAGGAAAATTCTATGTGTTTGGCTGCTCTAGAAAAAAATGAACATGAAGCTGTGACCTCAAAAAGTAAGTGCAAAATAAGCATTTCTTACCTAGCCAATATTTTCATGCTTAAGTTAATTAAAGGAGTGAATGAGTAAAACTCAAAAATGTATTATTTTTTAAATTATTTACCTTGGCATTTTGCTATACAATTTGAGATGAATGAACAGATTTTATGTTTTAGAAGTTCATGATTTTAGGACTGTTGATTGGGTTTTTAGGCATGTTCCACTTGTAAGAAATATCTTTTACTCCTATAGTGAAGTGTGATGTCATGGTCAGTGACAGTAGACAATGTTGTTAATTTTTTTTTTAATTTTAAATGTTTTTAAAGTATTTTCTGATAATTTACGTTCCCTTACTCTTCTTTGCTCTTATAAATAGATATAAACAATGTGCCTATCTAAATTTAACACAAAAAAATCCAGACTTTTTTCACTTTAACTGAATTGAGCAATAAAGTTAAAGCATCAAATAAAAACTAAATGTCTTGAAACCAAGACATCTTGTTTCAAGACACCTTATTATAGTGGAGAAGTTAATGCTAAGACAGTTTTTTATTACTTGTTTTCTAGATGCATTGGACGATGAACCAGAAGATGACGATCTTTTTGAAACTGAGTTTAGGCAATACAAGAGAACTTACTACATGACTAAGATGGGTGTAGAAGTAGTTTCTGAGTAAGTCTATGCTTTTTTTTTATTAGTATTATTATTTTTAAATACCAACAGCAAGTCTTTTCTTATGCATTACCTAAGTCAGAATATTCATCCATGCTGAAGGCAGAAGAGAACTCTTGGCAATGACTGTAGCTGTGATGTTTCTGGCTGACACAAGAGGTTTTCATAAAAATTATTTGAGGCCCAGAGAGAAACAGTATGTTAATATTGAATAGTCTAGAAAGCTGTGCATTTATTAGATTTCCAGAATGCTCTACCTTATTCCTTTGTACAAAGAAGTAAGTCATTTTTATATTTATATAACTAATGCTTACTCTCTCCTTTTTTTGTTTAAGTGACTTCCTGGCTGATCAAGCTAAATGTTATGTCCAGGCAATACAGTGGATTTTGCACTATTATTATCATGGAGTTCAGTCATGGAGCTGGTAGGAAAAATGTGATTTTCACATGTAATGTTTGAAACATTTAACATAGTTCTACATATTTCTGATCAGTAAACACTGCAGAACTGTGGTTGACTCAACTTTTTCTTCTGTAGGTATTATCCTTATCATTATGCACCTTATCTGTCAGATATTCGCAACATCAGTGAACTCAAAATCAAATTTGAACTGGGAAAACCTTTCATGCCATTTGAACAACTTCTTGCTGTACTTCCTGCAGCTAGCAAAGATTTGTTACCTAAATGTTACCAGGTAGGGATTTGAATTTAACAGTCCACTCATCTGTCTTGACTTTTTTTCTATGTTGAAGTTCGTTTCTAGTTCATGTCTACTAAGTGTGTGTGTGTATGTGTATCTATATATATAGGGAGATACATATACATGTCTATCTCTAAATTTAGGTATATGGTTAAATACGTAGTTCTTACGGCCCTTCATACATTGTAATTTAGTAAGTACAAAATTACTGCCTAAGTAATTTCTGCACAGAACAGTTAAACAGTAGATGTTTAATTCCTCTTTGGACTTGAGTTGGCTTTAGTATCAAAATTCCTTTATGCCTTCCTGAATTAGTGTTAAATTGTCTATGAAATTGTTTGTGTTTTTCTAGCATTTGATGGTTAGTCAAGACTCTCCTATTATAGAATACTATCCACCAGATTTTAAAACTGACCTAAATGGAAAACAGCAAGAATGGGAAGCTGTAGTATTAATCCCATTTATTGATGAGGTGAGTTCTTCTAGCATTTGATATCTATACAAACTTGCATACAAATGTCCTGCCAGTTGTCTTATATATCTGGTTTCATCTAGTTCTTATTTATCTAGTTTAGTCTAGTTCTAGTAGAACTATTATTTAGTTCTTTTAGAATTGCAGTTAAATGGAAGTTTCAATAAACACTTGATAAGACCATGAAAAAATATAGATGTTTATAGTCTGCAAACTGAAGGCTAGATTAACTTAACACAAGCAGATTTTGCTTTAACTGGGAAAAGTTTTGGATAAGATATATGGGCTTTCTTTTTGTTGTTTCTTCTTGGTTTTGATCTGATAATTGTTTTAGAGTTTTTTTTTTTTTTTTTTTTTTTAAATCCCTTTCTAAAAGCATAAAAAGTACAATGCCTGAAAGTAAAATTTAAGAAAACCCTTAATAAATCTACTTGTAGAAAATTCTCTTCACATAGGCGGAAGATCTTTAGAAAACATTTTTGAAAATGTAATCTTCATCCTCCAAAGCTATTCCACTGTAACCATCTGGCATTCCTGGTAGCAGGACATGAGGAAGGGGAGACTGCACTTACCCAATAATCATATTAACCAGAAAAGTGGTGGTTATCCACCTTCCTAGTGCATAAGTTGTTGTGAACGCTTTTTGTTGCCAATTTCACCTATATTCTTTTAATTTTAGAAACGACTGCTGCAGGCCATGGAATCATGTAATAAGTACCTGAAGGAAGACGAAAAACGAAGAAATACTCACAGTGCTTGCTTAATGTACTGGTATGACAAAGATACTGAGTTCAAGTACATGTCACCGTGGCCAGAAAAATTCCCTGCAATAGAAAGATGTCGTTCCAGGTAATACTGATGTGACTATTGTAGAGTGGACTAAAACTGGTTAGAATACTTGCTTTAGCATTTTAGCCCAAGCTTGTATCTGCGGATAAATACCCTAACATTTTTTTGAATATTATGTTAAATGCTATTTGTTGTGGACAGCACAGTAAAAATAATTGTCTCATTTCTTCAGGCTTCACTTTGCAAAGCAGATGAACCAAAGTTATATCAGCAAAAGCACTTAAGAAAGTTATTAAACTTCATGTAACACAGAGGGTGAAAGACTAGTAAAAATACCCAGTAGTAGTGGCAGTTTATCAGCACACTAATTCCAGGCCCTTTGTAAACCATTGTAAATGTTAGGATTAGGGTCCAGTGCGGAGAATTAAATACAAGTGTTCTGTTTATTTTCCTCTTACTGAAAGCAAGCAGCTTTATTCAATACCAACTGAGATGTCAAGACTTAATGGAAATAAAACATTAACTGTAATCTAACTTAAGTGAAATAGTGGATGAATAGTGTAGGAGGAGTTCTGTTGCAAGAATGCATTTAATGAAGAATAAAGTGTAGAATCATTACGGTTGCAAAAGACCTTCCAGATCATTAAGTCCACTCGTAAAACCTTCAAAACCCTACCTGCCAAACAATGTCCCTAAATGCCTCATCTACACCTTTCTTGACCACTTCTGGGGGCAGCGACTCCACCACTCCCTGGGGAGCTATAAGTAGCTGTAAAGATGAACAATTCTGTGTGCAGAACTAACTAACTGTTGTTAGTTTAGAATTTGAGAATAATTATGAATTTAAATATCAAGATTGTGACCTACTTCAGGTTTTGCCTTGTTTGGGAGCAATAGTGTCTTGGCAGAAATAGTGTGGGTTTCATAACCCATTGTACGGGTTTTATACAAATGGCTCAAATTAATTGCCACTATCAGTAAGTCCAGGAGTATGCCAGTTTGCTAAAGTACAAAGATGCTTTCTTAGAGCCAACTGTGAATTTTTACAAGGACAGTTTGTTTATTTTTTAGGTATAAAACTATTCCTTTGGATGCGTGGCATGTAGAAATAACCCACAACAAAATAACTAAAATCAACAAGAGTGCATTATATTTCTGTGGTTTTCCTACTTTAAAGCACATTAAACATAAGGTAAATGATTTTTCTACTCTAATATTTTCATTTAATAATTTGTGTTAAATGAACTTTAATTTATGTACTTTTATGTACATAAATTAATTTTTTTTTAATTGTGTACTTCTTTTTTTCTCCTTATCCAGTTCTATCTTAAGAAAAGTGGTGTACAGGTGTTTCAGCAAAGCAGCCATGGAGAAAATATGATGTTAGAAATCATAGTTGATGAGAATCCAAAAGAGCAGGTAAGTATAAGCAAGTCGAAGACTTTTAAAAGAATATATGCTGTGATTAAAAAGCCAAAATTTATTAAACAATCAAATCTGATATTTTGTTTCTCTATCTTATTAATAATAGATTTTAAAAGAAAAATATTTAAAGTAATACTAAAAAGTGTCAAAAAAATCAATAATCCAGCAAGCCGTTCTTAAAAATCTCCTGTACTGGTTAAATAATTCAAATGACTGTCTCCAGCTTTTTGTAAAATTTGTTTAACTAGTAATGCTTTGATTTCAACTTGAACTTTAGGTGTTAAATTTGTCAAAATTTAACAAGGTAGATGATTTTGCCTCTCGTTTCATACCGTAAAACATGGTTGAATGCCCAAGAATAAGTGAATGAATGAATTGCTGGAGTAAGGTATCTGGAGTTCTTAGCTGCTAACCTGAAGTTTAGACTGTAACCTCAGGATGTTCTTGATGCATATTTGGACATAGGTACTTCTTCTTTGTTGCAGCAAGATACGAAAGTAAAATCTATAAAATAAACTGTTTTTGCAATCTCAAAATAAATTTTCAGTTTGAGTATTGTAATTCCCAGAGACACAAATAGTTCTAAGCGATTTAGCAAAAGGCACTGAGGAATCCTAATCCAGGAAATAAAACACAAATCTTAAAACTAACATACTGTGCCAAATGTAAAAAGCCTCATCTGAAGGACGAATACTCAATTCTAAAAAAGTGAAATACAGTTTTCATCAATTCTAGACAGATAGTATATGTAGAAGGTATCAAAACAAAAGTCAATAAGCAAAAATTACTTTTGTTCTGCAAGAAATACGGTTCTTTAAATAAAATAATTAAAAATACAAATACATTTCACATTAAAAAAATCATTTTAATATGCTAAAAACTTAATAATAACTTGTGGAGTTTTTGTTGGTTTTCCAGACTGTAGAAAATGTTGCCAGTTTGGTACGTGGAAAACTTGTATTTGTTAACTGGCCACACCTCGAAGAAGCCAGAGTTGTTGCTGTGTCAGATGGAGAAACTAAGTAAGAAACATTTCATAAATAATTGAACACAAAGCTTAGGTACTGCCTTAGGATTTTTTTTTTTTAAGTATATATTTAACAGTAAATGAAACTGGATAGATCAAAAGCTGTTTGGTGGCAGAAGTTTTGTTTAGAAACATTTAGGGGTTTGAGTGTCAAAGCCTAGCCCTCTACTATTTTGCTCTACATGCAGAAGTTTAGGAGAGTGGATTCTTATACCCAGGAGGAAAAAGAACATGTGAAATCCACACAGAATAACATAAAGGATAACATTTCCCTAGAACCTTCCTTACATAGACATGCACTCATATATACGCATGCACTTCTATAAAACTCGCATGTTTTATAAAAAGCACACAGCGTGGTCTGTTGTGAAGCGGATAGAAAAATCTGTGCTACAGATTTTCCAGATCTAGAGTTAACTTCTAACTGCTGTAAGTTCTGCTCACAGTTGGTTATGTCTAGATTATTCCTATCTGGGTAAATCATACTTCTTAAAATATTCTCAAGGTTTTTTTTGGAAGAACCCCACGGAACACAGAAGCTTTACATGGGAAATGCAGTGCCACCAACTAAAGTGGCATATGTTGGAGATAAGGAACAAAATGTATGGTTAAAAGAAGTTCAAGGAGTTTCAGAACTGTAAGTAACTTTGAAAATCAAAGTGTAATTTTGCATTTTATGGCTTAGTTATGTTTGGTTGTTATATTATAGCTCTATTTAGCAGACTAGAGTTTCTGCGTATATGATTATAACAAGTCCACAGGAATAAAAGCACATAAAAATAAAACATCTGTTTCAAAACGTGAGGTGTTTGTCACTTAGTATTTAAGATGAGGTGATATTATGAAAGAGTTATCAAATGGGTAAGTTGCAATATTTACTCAGTCAATTTTCTCATTCCGGGCTTAGTAATTCTCAGTTGTAGGTAGCGTATAATGGAGTTATACAATACCAAAGCACAACTTTATTAGCTTAGAGGTGTTAAATTTGATTATAGTTCACACTCACCTGAGTTACACTACCTTGATGTGTTATCATCTGTTGAATTAAATGCCTTAATTGCCTTTAACCCTTCCCACTATAAAGCCAAAATATGTTTAAATTAATACAGGCAAGCAAGCTATTAGAATCTCTTTAAGAGTATTAGTGGGTGGTTTGTTTGTTTGTTGGTTTTTAAATAAATAAGTTT
>JAWLRI010001075.1:1214537-1239323 GCA_034781795.1 Crypturellus tataupa
CAATTCTGTCCTTCCCCCACCCCCCCATAATATAGTCAATATTATTAAGCCTAACATTGTGGCAGTTCTCTTTTCTGGAGATTTCATAGCTTCCTTAGATTTTCAGTTTTTAACCCTTCGCAATATCATATGCAAGGGGTCCTCAGTACCTTTTGCACTGGTGTCCTGGAGCTGCTTTTATTCTTGTATAATGAAGCCACAGTTCAATACCCTTTACCTTTACTGCAGTGTGGGCTGTCAAGAGTACTTGGCAAGGTCCTTTCCACTTCTCCTTCAGTGGTTCTGAGCTCCAGGCTTTCACGTAAATGAAATCTCCTGGTTGATAAGGATGCACAGGAGTATCAAGAGTGGGGTGTCCTCCCCAAAGGGATGCCAAAGTCTTTGCTAAAGAGATTAAGTACAAATGCAAATCTGTAATACCTTTTACATGCATCTCTCCAGGGAGTTCTGATGCCTGATAAGGCTTTCCATATAGTAATTCATAAGGGCTAATTTTATTTCTTGCATTAGGTTGGATCCTGATTCTCAAGAGGGCTAATGGTAAAGCCTGTGGCCCCTTCAATGAAGTTTCCTGATATACTTTACTAATTTATAGTTTGAGAGTTTGATTCATCCTCTCCACCTTTCCACTTGACTGAGATCTCCAAGGGGTAGGTAGATCCCATTTAATCCTGAGAACGTTCCCAACTTTCCTGCTTGTGGACATTCATTTTTCCAGTGCCCCTTTATCTTGTAGATTGCACACTGATCCACTGCAAGGCAGGTTCCTTTAAAAGGAGATGCTTTTCCCTGTCCTCTGCTTCTTCCCATTCTCGGATTGCTTCCATTAACCGTCCCTGTCTCTTTCCTCACTTTTGTTGAAAATCCTGTCAAGGCTGCAGTTAGTCTCCCCTCCTGCCTAGTTTGCTGTATTTCCTTCTCCTGTTCTTGATTATTATATACCCTCCGGGCAGCTTCTAGCAGGTATCCCAAATCTAGTGATTCGGCCCCTTCCAATTTCTTAAGTTTTTTTTCTTATATCAGGGACCGATTACCCTATGAGACCAGCTGAACAGCCTCTTCTGGTTTCTCAGAATCCGAAACAGTATATTTTCGAGCAGTTAATTTCAGTTGTTCCATAAAGGCAGTTGGGGACTTGTTTGGCTCCTGCTTTACCTCATATAATTTTGACCAATTTATTGTTTTTGGCATAGCATGTCTAATTCTGAATAATATCCATCTCTGATACCTGGTCAGGAGCTCTCGTGGTCCCTACTGATTAGCATCCCACCTGGGATTCGTAGTAGGAAGGTTCTGGTCTACTGCCCCTTGCAAATCCTCATTTGCACATGCCCTTGTACCTGCTTTTGAGCAGTATTTAAGACCATTCTCTTTTCAGTACTGTCTAATAATGTGTCTGACACTACTTGCAGATCATTCCAGTCAGGATCTTGAATCCTAATTATAGTTTCAAACACGTTAGCTGCCTTCTCTGGATCCTCCCTGTAAACACCCGCAGCTTCTTTCCAAGACGTTGTCTGTTATCGAAAAGGGCACTTTTATGGAAACTGTTCCGTTAACAAATATTACCCATTATGTTGACATGTTATGGGTCTGCCCCCCACTTTCTTACAACAGTCACCAGATGCAAAGTTCAGACATGAGCAACCGACCACGCGAGTACCGATACCACGCTAAGTTTTAAAACGTCACAGTTAATCCATCACTGAATAGGAGATCCAGACAAAGAAACCTGATACCATTCTAAGTGTCAGCACCACAGTTATCCAGCAGTACAGGCCTGATCTTAAGCCTTTGATGGAGCTTTAACACATACGATCCTGGTTTCAACCTTTACCGTTTATGCTGCAGCTACCCTGTAGCCCTCCCTGCGAAGCTTTTGCTTCGTCTGACGGGCAAGCTTTTCGACCGACCCCTTAGACCGAACCTGACCCTTCCCTTTGGTACGTACCTTTGCCCAACCCTGCAGAGCTTTCGCCTTGTCTTACGGGCAGACAACCTTTTTAAGGATCCTTCTATCGAGACAGAAATGCCTTTACCTTCCCAGGGGTCTTGCTCTGAGCCATTCGGTCCGGGGATCAGAGGTTCTCCCGAGAACCTCTTCTGAGACCCGAGGTTCAGAAGCAGTGTTCCATCTGGGTCACCAGAAACTGTCACTGAAAACTGAGGAAAATAAGAAACCTCTTACCACTGATGTAGTGTTAATCAGCAGCATTTGCTTTGTTGTAACACTGGGTGCATGGGGGATAGCTCCACCTATCATGCTCACCCTAAGGTGCACTTACTAAAACTTTTATTTCTCTATTATCTACATATGCATCTAGGACTAATCATACGTATTAATTATTTTTCCCAGACTAATTACGGTATACCCCACCCTCATGCACGTGCGCCCTCTGTCCCTTTGGTGGTCTCTGGTGGTCTTTTGAGACCCCCGGTGGTCGTCTCACTGTGTCCACTTGATGTCATCCTGGAACTCACTTCCATATAGGGCCCTATTTTGGCTCAGAGGCCCTGTTTTGGTCCTGCTGCCCAGTTCCAGCCAGTTCTTTGAAGATACGGTGGTCCTTATCTTCATCTTCAACTGGTCTTTACTGTTTTGGTCCGTATTCTCTCATGATGTCTCACGAACATCTGCTGTTTTGTCTGTACCTTTCAGCGACAACAGTGAAAATGTGTCCTTGGGTGCATTCTCTTCTGGGGTTTCTCATAACACTTAAAATCCTTTTGCCCTAGTAAATCTGTTTCATTGTTTACATGCAGCTCAAAGGTGCAGAAGAGCACACAGGTTAATACAGTTGAGACAAGGCAGCCAATTGCTGAAAACTGACTCATGCTCATTGTTCCTCTGTCTTGCTGGGTCACCATAAAGAGAACAGGAATACTCAACTATGGGGAAGCCCCTTTCGTAGGCACAGTTTAGATTTTCCTGCAGACATGTAAGAAAAATCTTCATTCTTCATATACCCTTCTGCCAGGACATATGAGAGAGAAAAATTACACAAATACTGTAGTGCTTCTGAATCCTTGAGTTTTTGAGGAATCTCTCAAAAAGGAGTTGATATTCTCTCAGAAGGTGAAATCAAGGTTGTGTCGTTTCTGTTACAGCTAACAAAGGTGGTTATTATAGTTCAGGGTTCATGATTCCAAGTATTTTCACAACAGTCTTTCCTGTATCAGGCAAAAGGTAAAGAAAAGGCTGTTTTTTTTTTTTTAATTAATGTTAAAAATAAAGTAATGTCTTAAGTAGATCACTAGGCTAAAATTTCTTTCAGTTGAGCATTTATTTAGATTAAAACTCTTAGAATTCTCCACAACGGAAGCTCTCTGTAACAAGCAGTCAGTGGAAGGAGACAACAAAATACTATATTCAACATTTTGCCAACCAGTTGGGAAAATTGCTTTGATTTGATAAAAATTAACCCATGTGTAGGGTAAAGAAATGCCTTGTCCTGCTGAGAATAAAAGTAGAATTGAAGTCTGATGTTTAATTTATACTTTTAATTAAGGAATAACTGTACTTTTTTTTTTTTACAATTAAAGTTAAACTTTTTAAGTGTATGAGGAAATGAACGTCAGAACTATGTTTCTGAATGTCAGAACTATGTTTTCATAGGACAGCTCACTAAAGTAGTGTTTGATACACAAGCATTTTCTTCTGACTTAATATATACATATGCTCCACTAATGTTGCGGGAAATGCTTCATCATCATAGTAAATTCCAGGTAAATTTTGGTTGGTTAGGTCTCCTTTAAGGAAGGGAAAATATTCCCTATCCTCATTTACAGTAGGACAAGATACAACTGCCATAGTACAGTGGATGTCCTGTAACTTTGTAGCTGTTGTGTACTAATAAGTAAAGGGTTCAGTGAAATGAATTTTTATATATTTTGTGTCTAAGGATGTATGTATGTGCATGTACAGGTATATGTATATATTATTGCAAGTTAATGTTTCCTTTTTTCTAGTCCTCATGGAGATCACAAAGCAAATGTGGGGCTGAACCTGAAATTTAATAAGAAAAATGAAGAAGTTCCTGGCTATACCAAGAAAGTTGGAAATGAATGGATGTACTCTTCTGCAGTAGAACAATTACTTGCTGAATATTTAGAAAGGTAAATATTAAATATGGACTTCATATAGATTATCCAACCTCATATCAGTTGCAGGAGTTTGTTGTTCTGGACACAGGTGTTGTAATAACTTGTGAGGTTTTTTTTGGTAATTGGTTGATGGAATTTCTTTCCTTCAGTATACTCTCCTCCCCAGACTGGGTATATTACTTCTTCAGTTTTTAAGTTCTGGTGAAGCATACTTAGGACAGAGTGATTTTGTCAGCAGTTACATTTGTAAGTGAACAATTAGACATGAATTTTAGTAAAAAAAAAAAAAAAAATTATATGTATTTATGTGTATTTATATATAGACTCCAGAAAATTTTAGACCCCATCATAATTTGTTTTGATGAGGCACTTCTGGGCCATAGGTGAAACTAAATCTGTGTTCTATTTATCCACTCCTTAGAGTGCCTGAGCTCTTCAATTATATATCCAAGAATAGCCAAGAAGATATATTCTATGAAGATGACATTTGGCCTGGCGAGGATGAGAATGGGTAAGACTGAATCTTGAGGTGACCATTTAGTGGCTGCTGAGTAGCTGAAACCTTTCTGTTCCTTCATATTGTTTGGTGATAAAATTATCAACCTGTTGTACATTTTAGTTGGGATATCAAAGTCTCTGTCAGACTCCTATTACAAGCAAAAGATCAATTTAATTTTCAATATCTACTTTGAGAATTTTGGTTTTGAAATCCTCTTCAGTATTACAGAGGTGTAAAGTAATCAGAAAGTCACTAAAAGATCCGTTTTGAAAAATAAGCAATAAACATTAAGCATTTGAAGTGATTTTCAATATGAAAGATAATGCATGCAGTGCTTACCTATTTTTCCTTACACATTCAGTCAGCTCTGTGTAGTTACAGTATTTTCATGTTAGTTCGCATAGTTGACCAACTTTGTATGTACCTATTCAGTTGATATTTACATTTGGAAGCTGAAAGTAAAAGATGTTTCAGAAAGGAAGACAAGGAGCAAGCTTGGTTCCAGATATGGTGTATTAATAGTCAAAAAACTAGCTTTTATTGCTAGCTACTTCAAGCTGTTGAGGGGTCTAAGTTCATAAATCTACACAATCCTGCACTGTATAGGACTTTTCTATTACAAAAATCTCAAGTTTATGCCCTCCACGTCCTGAAGTTTGTTCATATTTGCTGTGAGAAACAGCTGGCCACAGAACCTTTGATCGCAGGAAGACATGGTTAGTTCGCTGGATAGAAATTTAATTTGTAGAATAGGCTTTACAGACTATTTTCTACAGACTTTTTTTTTTTCCCCCGAAAGTATGTTTTTGAAACAGTGTTGCATGATTCACTTATGGGCTTTTTACTTCACAAATGTATACAAGCATTGTGCCTATGTTGTAGTACGTATCTGAAAAATTAAGTAACGTGATTATGTGCTTAGTGTAAGTGATTTTAATCAACAACTTTTCTATTTAGGGCTGAGAAAGTTCAAGAAATTGTGGCTTGGCTAAAGGCGCATCCTGTTTCTGCTTTGTCTCGCGCATCTTGTGACTTACAAATTTTGGATGCAGCCATTGTTGAGAAAATTGAAGAAGAAATAGAGAAATGCAAGGTATATAGCTTGATACCGTTGTGAACAGCAATAAACTGAAACACAACTGTTCGTAATTTTTTAAGTTTTTGAATTACAGTAAGATGATTAAAGATTATTTATTCCTCTAAAGAAAAATAATACAGATTTATGTAAGTGTTGATTTCACAGTGTAGACTGTCAGAGTAATTCAGGGAAGTGCATTAATAATCTTTCTGCTTTGGCTTTCTTTTTGAGGTGATTCAACAGCTGTAGGATGTACTCTGAAGCTCCTCTGCCTTTTGATAATTTTGGAAAGCAATAGCTACCAAATAAATTGTGAACAACTCAAGTGCTGTTTCCAAGTGCTGTCCCAACCTTTCTTCCGTTGCAGTTTCTCTTTGACATGAGGAAAAGTGGGTAGTGGCTTCCTCAAGGAAGTTACTAAAGGAAAAAATGAGAGGCAAAACTACTTGATATAGGGATTGTTTTTCTTTGAAGTTGTTGGAAGGACACAAAGGTGTGAATTGGTGTGAATTCTGGAACTAGTCGAACAATGAAAACTCTTCAGTAGGAAGTCAGTCATGTTTTTAGTAACTGGATCTAGTCATTTTAAACGCTTCATGAAAGCTGTGTGTCTTTATCTAAACAAAAGAATGTCTTTGCTGTCTCTTTGAATGTTTTGTTAAACCTGAAAAACGGATTTAATGACTTTTTGTTCCTTTCCTTTAGCAGAGGAAGAGCAACAAGAAGGTGCGAGTAACTGTGAAACCTCACTTGCTGTATAGAGTAAGTGACATCAAAAGTTTTTGATTGAAAATGAAATTGTCCACATAATATTTATTTTACTTAAATGTAATTTTATCAGCATTCAAAAAGCAGAATTGTAGTACAGTATTAATTGAAAAAAATCAATATGAGGCCTCCTAGAAAATTAGTTTGGAAGGGAAAGGTCTCCTCCTCTAGAGAGAAAGAATTAACTACAGACCCCTTCATGTATTATAGAAATATTCAGTACTTTTATTTAATCTTTTGTCTTTGGTGGTCCTGCAATTCTCACTGCTTTCACAGGAGTATAATGAAGGCAGAGTAAGATGTGCGTTGTATTTGTCTCTTTTTCCTTAATCTGCTTTTTCTCTTGATCTTGACCAGCTGTTGATCTTACTTGATATTTCATGGGCACCCATGTTACTGACACAGGCAGTTACTGCTCACTAGTTCTGTTTTGTTTCTGTTGATCCTTTTGGTCCCTCTTGGATCTTGCAAGGCACCATTGTTTCCCAGGCAAAAGCAGTGAGTCAGTGTTGCAAGAAAAAAACCCCTGCGTTTTGTTGCTTTGTGTCAGCGGGAAGAAAGCTTCTATGTTATTAAGCAATGCTAACATAGTCTTTTGGTTATTTCAGCCTTTAGAACAACAGAATGGGGTTGTTCCTGATCGAGATGCAGAGTATAGGCTGTTTGATCGTGTTGTCAATGTGAGAGAGAACTTTTCTGTTCCTGTTGGTCTTCGAGGCACCATTATAGGAATTAAAGGAGGTAATATTTTCTTTATGGTTAGAGTATTATAGCTATATATAGCTAAGCTGCTTGAAAACAAGCTGCAGAATAGTGTTTTGTATAATGGTTGTGAAAAATTCTCAACTAAGAAGCATATATAGTTGGGAGCCACCAGTGCCAAATTTTCTGTTGTGAAATAACTCTGCAGGTTATCTCTTTTTATTTCATTTGTTAGGCAGTTGTATTTTGAATACAAAATTATTTATCCTTTGTTCTCTCTTAATGTGAAAAAATCAGGGAGATTAATGAAAAGGAGTAAGGACTGACAAGTAAAAGTAAATGAATTAGGATATAGACAAAGAGAAATTGAGGTAGCAAAAAGAAAATGGAACCAAGTATTTGCCCAGTTGCTTGCACTCAATTGTGCAAACAATTGTGTCTCAATTTGTTTTGTTTGGATTTTGAATTTTACTCCATGATAGTCCATTTCTGTTACATGACTTGTTTTTAAATCTTCTTTGACTCCAAGATTGTCCACAAGTCTCTCTTCAGGTAAACAAAAGGATTCACCAAAGCAGATATTACCTAAAAGTTTGAGATCTAGTGATAAAATTGTTTATGTAGGCTAGCATTTTAGCTTTTGTTTTCTCATTCAGTCTGCATCCAACAGAATCTTCAATAAACTACATTTGATTGTGGCTTTTTAGAGAGACACTCTTTACAATAATTGTACATTAGTAAAAATTTCAAAAAAATGTTAGACTTGTCATTATATGAGCAATGTTTAAGAAAAAGATCTTGTTAAAGCTGTCAGTGAAGGTGGCTTGTATCTCCTTTCTGAAGCTGTAATATCAATAAGGCAATTGTGACATTTTTAAGATGCATACTGCTTGCTCTAAGTTGCAGTTCTGTGAACAAGTTGCTGTGCATAGTATATTTCTATTAAAGGAGTATTGAAGCAGCAGTCTTTCTTTGAGAAGAATTTCTAAATTGTTAAGTTCTTCATTCAAGGAATAACAGATCTTTGTTGATAATAACTTAGAGGCTTTGGTGTCTTACTGCATAAATAATCCAGAATTTAAATTATTTAGCTGAAAATAAGCATTGTCATATATGTAGAATTACATTTTACTTCATTTTCCATAGCCAGTAGAGAAACGGATGTTCTCTTTGAAGTTTTGTTTGATGAAGAATTCCTTGGAGGCCTAACTATAAGGTTTGTGTGTGAAGTGTTGTAGTAATTTTGTGCCTTTGGTGAGCTGAATTGTTGAACCTTTGGCTTATATTTATAAGTATTTTTACTTCTTTTTAAGATTTTGTTTCTTAAAGGACTTAGTTGGTTTTTATATTTTGAGATTCTCTGTGGTTAGGGATTATTTTTATTAAGCATGGTATATTTTGGAAATTTTCTATAGGCTTTTTTGCCTATGTAGAAACTATTACCTTTTAGAAAGCAGACTTGAGTCAATGGACTAAAGCAATGGATCCAAATGTATTTATAAACATATAAGTATGAAACAAATTACTATGAGTATGTTTTTAACATATAGATTAAATAATATAATAAAAATAATTTGTTCTTTTGAAAGAATGACTCCAAGGTACCTGTAATTAATATTTAATTTATTTAAGTTTTAACCAGTAGTTCAGGAAGTGAAAACATAGTTAATACTTTTGTCTTAGAGTGTGGTAACCCTTATGTACATAAATAAGCAGCTATTACCAGTGGCTTTTCTTTTACTGTTGGTTTTAGATCAATTGCATTTTTATATGACAGAAGTTATGGGAAAAAAGTTGCCTATTCCATGAGGTTAACAAGCATGACAATCCTATTCATTGCAAAAGGGGATTTGTTCCTGAACACAAACTATCTTCAGTAATCTGAGATTCAGAATCATTGTCAGACATGCAATTGACTAAATGCTGCTTAATTTGAATGTATGATTCTGCCACCAGCTTGAGTTTTCCCCTTAGCAAAAGAAAAATAGGTCCTAAATGTTTCACAGAAGTATTTCCTTAAAGGGTTTTGCCATAAAAATTGCTTTACCATTAAAATCGCTTTGATTTCAGCACTGAAAAGCACCATGTGAGTTCAAAAAGCAGTAGTAATTGTTGGTTTCAATGTTTTGTTAGCCAGGCTCAATGTGACCAAGATTGTGTGCAGTGGTACTGAATTTCAATACTGGGTGTAGTTTTTCAAGCTATGCTAATCAAACTTGAATCATTACGTTTTGGCATAAAGGCAGTACTGTTGTTAATTCAGATGTATTGGAATGTCTATAGTTAAATGAATTGAAACAATGATTTACTTTGCCTTTTCTTAGGTGCTCACCTGCCAGAGGTTATCGTCTGCCATCAAGTGCCTTAATTAATCTATCTCATGGTAATCGGTCAGAAATGGGAAATCAAAAACTGACTGCCATAGTTAAACCTCAGCCAGCTGTGAATAACCACAATGCATACACATCCGATCTATCATCCGTATGCTCCCAGAAAGTGCACCTGGGAGGTCTGAACCATTCTCCTCGTTCTCTTTTTGTTCCTACTCAAGTAAGCATTTCCTGTTTCCTTTATACATAAATATTTTTTACAGCCTGAGTTATGACTGTGGTTGTTATCCTCATTGATACTTAAAATTTCATTTGTAAATGGATAAGTTAGCATTTAGCATTAAGAGAACATTATTTATTTCTTTATATTTCTGAGATATTACTTTGTCATAAAAGTGACCAGAAGTTCCATTTTGAACTCAGCTGTTTTGTTTTGCTGAGTAGGTCCATCTGGGTTTGCAGGAGGCAAATGGTTACTTCATAGAAGACACCACAGTTGTTATCATTCAATAGTTTGTTTTGGCAGAGATGCAGTTATGTGCTTAATGCTCTATTCCTGGTAATGCCTTCTGTAAATCAATTTTGCACTCCTGCTTAGAAGGAGAGGACATGATTTTTTTGTCTCTTTAGGAAAGCAAGAAAAATGGTAAAGAGCTAAATTGGGTATTCTTATTGGTTAATTAAAACTATTTTTTGTTACTTCTTTAAAAAAAAAAAAAGGTTAATGGGTAATTTCACATGGCTGTTTTCAATGTTGAGGAAAATTGTTTCATATTTCGTAGCCTGTAGAAGAAAAAATATTTTTTTCCAAAGAAAATTTTAATGAAACACCATTGTGTTTGCTGAGGTTTTTTTTTTTTTTTCCCTGTCCTCAACAATCTAGCAGCTGAGTGGAAGGCAGCATTACAATCTCAGGGCTGAAAATCAGGGCAATTCACTCCAGAAGGGATCATTTTTGACCATCAATCAGAAAAATAAAGTGAGTGTTTCAATTCATTTCGTAGTGGACATGATTGCCTTAGTACTTATTGTGGCACACTTGCTAGAGTGAGAGTCCTTTTCTCAAAATTAACAGGTAACGCTGTTTTCTTAGATCAAATGTTTTAGTTCAAGTACAGAACTTGTATAAGTTTTTGAATGGTTTACTTCCAACATTATATGGTTTAGATATTAAAATTTCAGAACAGCTGTTGTGTACCTAGCTGAGCCTCAGTTTTGTGGTAACATACCTATAAGTTTATTAAGCAGTTGAACCTGCCTGAGAAGTAATAAGCAATTGAATCTGCCTACAAAATAAGGCAATTAATAATAAAACTTAACAATACTACCACTCTGAGAGTATGCTTTTGAAAACATTTTGAGTCATCATCTTAGCTTAATTATACTCAATGATCTTTTTCATGATGATAACTTCTAAAAATTTTAAGCAAACCTAACCAAACTCAAATCTCAAACTAAGCTGATTAGAATTTACGAACAATTCTTAGGAAAAGCTGTACTCTAAGTACAGCCCATTCTCAGAAGTTAAATAGCTGCAAGTTCTGCTAGTGTCAGTATGAAAATTTCTGTCATTTGAGCATGTCATAAGTTAACCTTGGACATTTAGATCTTAAAAATGTCTTTGAATGTCTTTGTTTTGTTATTTGTTTGCTAGCCACAGAATAAGCAAGATGATGAATTCTGCAGCATATGGCAATCATTGCAGGGTTCTGGGAAGTCTCACCACATTCAACAAAGCATGCACGAGAAGGTTAGTATAAAATCCTTAAACAACTTGCTGGAGATCAAAATGTATGTGTGCTTATTTTAATTCATCAGCTCATCACACTGACAAACTTTTCAGTCAGTGTTGAAAATTAGCCTTCCTCAAAGTATTGGTGCACAGGGTATGCTCTGGAAAGAAGTAATGATAAGGAACTAACATGGAAATTAAGGTTAGATGTTTGAATCCCTTAGGGTCCAGTTCTACCTCAGGAAGTCAAGCTGGGAACTGGCAATCAGTTCTACAAGCCGGGCTTCAATGACAGCAGCCTCAAAGGCCAGCAAAGAAAACAGGAGCCATATAAAAAGTGTAAGTATTGTAACTAAAAACTTGGGGAAAGCTTACTTGCTTATCCAACTTTTATTCAAATACCTATTAAATTTTTGTAGTTATTGACAGAAAATAAGTTATTACAGCTAGATGAGCACTGCATTGCACAAGTTATTGTCACACTCCACTCCTGGTTTGTGTATTAGGCTGTTTCGCACATAATTCTGAACACTTTTAACCAAGCTGTTTGTGATGTTGACTTTCTGCTGGCCTAACTAAAAGCCATTTTTTTGATTTTCTTTGTTTTAATTTGCTTGCAGACAGACATGTTTATTAGAGAAAAATAAATTTACAGATGTATAATTGCATACATTTCACCTCTGTTTATTTTATCCTACAAAAAATGGTGAATTAATGGCATTTGATTGAAATTAATGCTACTGTGTGCACTTTTATGGGTTTGTTGGTATTTTGGGTTTTAATAAAGCTCAATTAAGATCATTACAAAAAATAAGCGTACTTGTACATGATTTATTTGTAGTTAAAGAAGATTCTAAAATTACAAGAAATGAAAGTCAGCCACATAATAAAATACCAAATAAACAGGTAATTTATTCTTCTATACTGAGTAAATATATTCTGTTTTTTGTTTCCTGTAGGTTTTTTGTTTGTTTATTTTGTATTTTTTTATTTTATTCTGGTCTAATATTTTTACCAATTTCTCTTAACTAGGCATCTTAATTGATTTTTTTTCTAGATAAATTTTAAGCTTTTTCTTTCTTTATTATTGTTATTTTCTATTTTTTTATACTTAAATGAGAGTAAGAGCAACATACATATAAAGATGATAATAATAATAAGAGCCTCTAGAAGTTTTTTATACCTCTTCTGTTATTTTCTTATTTCTCTTAGGCATTAAAAGCTATAGTGTAGACAGAAAATACAAACAGTAGATTTTTAGTAAGCTAAACTCAAATTTAAGGATGTTAGCTTGTGAAAACTCTCTGCAGATACATTTTCAATACACTTGCATTATATTGAGCAGTGGAGGAGTAGTGTTCAATAGTAAATGCTGCAGTTTGTTTCAGAATTTTGCAGGACACAAGTATAATGTCAAACTTCTGAGGAGAAACGAAAGTCCCAATGTACCTGTAATGCAGAAGGCTTCAGCTGATGGTCCCTATACAGCTGGAAAGGTAGGATCTAGGTACTTCATTTTGTTGTGCTCTTTGAATAATTTCAGTTTATGAGCCATTTTGTTCACTATTATTCCTGTTGATGTGTGCATACATTCATGTTTATGTCAGATAAAAGACAAACATGAATAGCCCAGTTCTTCATTGGTCACTGCCTATATTTTTATATGCAAAAATGTATACAGTCTCTGGATATCTGTTTATGCTCAGACCAGGCTGAATCAGCATAAAATTAAACCAAAACATCTTCTTGCATCTTCCTGTAATTTTCTTTTAATTTGTTTTAACAAGGACAATGGGCTTGAAAGCCTTCTAGCTTCTTTGAAAATTTCCAAAGAAAATGAAGTGCAGGCTAACTCGAAGGAAGCAAGAGCTACGAACGAAGAACATCTGTCACCACAGTCATTTGCTATGGTGTGTATACTGCAGGAATCATTACATAATAATTTAGCATCTTGTCTCTTAGCATCAAAGGTACTATTTAAAGGAACTGATTCAAACCTCCTACTGCCTTCTTAAATACATAGATGAGCTTTATAATTGGCTATTCTGAAAAATAATTGTTTTTGATAAGGCACTGTTAGCTGTACTTTGGTAAAATATAACCAATGGAAAAATAAAATTTCAATGTTAACCATTTGTGGTATTAACAGAGGTGACCAAGAGGGTAGTGCTTCTGAACACCATTGTTTTCCTGAATGGTTTATTTTTCTTTTAAAGAAAGGAACACAGATGCTCAAAGAAATTTTGAAGATAGACAGCCCTGACCTGGAAACCAAGAATGAAGTGAAATCCCAAGTTAATGATGTTCCTGCTCTCCCTAGTAGACAGGATTCCCATGGAGCCGCCTTGCAATATAGACAAACAAAAAAAATGGGTATGTTTAGATATCTCCTAATAGTTCAGAGCTTCACCTTATAGTGACAGTTCAATACAGGCTTAACTCACTGTGTTGCACTTACTTTCAGAATTAAATAAAAACTCTTTTTCAAGTTGGCTTCTTTATTCAGAACTGAAAAACTTACAGTATAATCTTCTGTTTTGTTCAAGTCATTGAACATTATGAAAATACCAAAAAATAATCAAATATGCTTTATTTTCTACCGATAACAAAGTTGCTGCCTTTTTGTAGAAGGGAAAATTTGTGATGTAACTCACTTTCTTCTTTTACTAGCCGCTTATATGAACAAGCCTCATAGCATTGGAGGCCCTCAGAATGCATCAGCACTGGAAACTGGAGGTCACCCTTTCATTGGTCCACAGCCTACACTGTCTACTCCTGTTTCTGAACTTTCTCATATTTGTTCTCTGCTTGGAATGTCACAACCTGATTTCTCTTTCCTGAAAACACCACAGGTAAAGCTTATTTTTCACCGACATTAAAGTTCTCAACTTCGTTTCAGCTATCCTATAAAAAAAGATTTTTTGACGAGTCACTGAAATCCTTCTAAAACTAAGATCATAGCTCCTTTTGTTTATTCCGAAATTGATTAAATTAATTAATATTGATTAAACATAGTAACAGTGATTAAACAAACACTCTTCATTCAATTTCCAATTCACTTTTTGTATAGTATAATTCATCGAAAAATCTTCTCTCATTTTCCTAGACCATGACAGTTTGTCACATAAAGTTATCCAATGGTTTGTTGGTTCATGGACCACAGTGTCATTCTGAAACTGAAGCCAAGGAAAAAGCTGCACTTTTTGCTTTACAGAGATTGGTGAGAACAGCAAAAAATCTTTAGAAATCTTTGTGTCTCTTTATTGCATTGATCTGGTTTGTAATCCATCATTTTCCTCTTCAAAGAGCTCTATAGGAGTGAACTTTCCATTGTCTCCACCTCCACCAGTGTTTCCAAATTATCAACCTATGGGAGTTCCTGTACCACCCGGATCTATTCCTCCAGTTTTTACACAGCCCCCTGGTAAGTATTTAACTAATATATATTTAAAATGTTATCATAATCACCTGTAATTATAGCAGGTGTTTTTATGCAAAATGAGTGCCTTTCAGAAAGATGCATTTTTTCATTTTCCTGCATGTATTTGTACCTCTGAACCTTGAAAATGGAACATTAGCTTCTTTTCAGGAATATGGAAATGAAATTAAGATTAAAAAAATGAAAATCGCATGTTTTCTAATTTCTTTTTTTCTTCAAGAATGTACCTGTCATTCAATGTTAGTTGGTTTTCTCCTTCAAAGCCAAAATAACCAGTCACTTGATAGTCCCAGTCTGGTATTCATGAAAATATCTTCCTTGAGTATCTGCTTTTCTTTTTTTTTAATTTTTACCTGAATAATTTTTATCCATCCATTAGTTACTTATGTAGAGTTAACTTTCAGTGAAGTGCTATATCACAATCCTGTTGTGCATTGCTAGACATTGCTAGAATGGTAAATAACCAAAATTATTGGGTTGTTAACTTGTTAAATCACGGTGGCATTTTGTTTGTTCTGTATTGTACTAAAGCTCACATCCACAGCTAGTAATTAATGACTGGGCACCATTGTTGTGTTACCATCCTAGTAACCTACACAGCAGCTGCTATATCTTTTCTCCCCTGCGTTTCTGTATTGTTGACTGATGCAGAAGGGTGACCTAAACTTTCCTTCTACTAGTAGAGTTTACTCAGGGAGGGATGTGGCAATCCTAACCAGCTTATGTATGCTTGGAAATACAAATGCAGTGACCCAGTGCTCTCAACTGTGCCATCATCTAGATGTGGTTCTCTAAAAATAGAACTGTCATCTTTATTTAAGTATAAATATTTATTATATATAAACACCTATGGATAATATTAGGCCTTAGTGGAAAGAGAAACAAACAGCATGCTTTGGGTTTTGGAGAGATGCTATACTGTTTTTGAAGAAAGAGAGCTAAAAGTTGTTTATTTTCGCAGCTAATATAATGCCTCCATCATCTCACATGTTTGGTCCAGTGTCCTGGGGAGCTCCAATGCCTGTTCATGGCAAACATTATTATCCTGGTTCCTATCCAGGAAATATGCCTCTTGCAGGAACTATACCAGTTGGTACTCACAACCAGTTTATACCTCTGCAGGTAAGTTTCACAGTCTTAAGATTACTACTTTTGTAAAAAGGTATATATGTGATGAATGCACCCCTGTGAAGCATTACTTAGTTAGAAAAATGATTTTAAAGTGTGATATGCATGTTTTTAATTGTGGAATATTTGCAGGGTTTTTCATTTTTTTTGAGAATGCCTTCTGTTAAAAAATATTTATTTAATTTAAAGGTAACTAAAAAAAGGGCTGCTAGCAAGAAAAACTTTGAGCTCAAGGAGTTTCAGAGTTCCCCTCAAGCTGCACCACTAAAGAATGAACAGCCAGTGTCTTCTGACCACATTCAGCAAGATAGTTCTTCAGCTCCTTTAAAATCTACTCAAGCTGCTCAATCCACTGTTTCATTTCAAGACAAGGTGACTACTCCAAGCGTTCCTCATAACAAATCAACACCAAACACTTCCAGCAAGCGAAAGCCAAGAAAGCTGGCTGTCAATTTTGGCGCACCAAAATCTTCAGACTAAACGTGGTAGCTAGGTGGATTTTATCTCTAACTCTTCCCCCAGTGTTTTATTATATCATTTAAAAAAATCAGAAAGCTCTATTAAAAAGACCAACCACTTTAAAGATAATATAGAATGAAATACATTTTATTTGCTATGCTTTCCAGGTTGTTATGACAACTATAAAAATGATGTTAAAACTTAATTATTTTGATTAAATTAATAAAAGCCAGGAAATGCTGAGTTAAGGTTACCACGCCATCCATTGTGCCTAGGTTTCTCAACAGTGGCTTACAAACTCTCCTGGGTGAGCAGCAATAACAATGGCAACCCTAACTCAGAATTGCCTTGCTTTTTGGATGGGATATGGAGCAGTAATAAGTTGGGCATCAAACATTGCTTAGTATGGTATTTTGTATTCTAGCTTATTTTTAAATAGAGGACTGAAATAAAAAGAAAAAAAAACTTAAATGCAGTTTTCTTATTGGCTCTCCAGGTCTTTTTGATCTAAATCAGTACGAATAGAACCTAACTACAGTGGAACTGCCAAATTTGCTATAACTGTGAAGTGCTGAGTTTTATACCAAAGGCCAACAATAGTTCAACTTTCAGAATTTAGATATTACTAGGTCTCTGGAATTCGAGGGGCAAAAGTGGTCGCTGATGCAGAACCGGTTCCAGCATTTATAGAACATGTAGAATTGAATAAAAAATGCATCTACAAATTAGAGTCCTCTCTGGTAAAGTACATTAATTTTTTTGAATCAGTAGCTTTATTGATATCATTGTTTTGGTAAACTAGGACAGTTTTCTATTACAAACTGCATAACCCCCTGAAATGCCAGTAATATCCTGAAGTTTTGTTAATTACAAAAATGAACAGAGTATAAAGATGTTCATTTATATAGTTTGGCTGTCAAGATTATGCTTGTTCAGATTCCGTTTTAACCTCCAACAGTCTGTGCCCGGAAACTTTCTTTATGGTACAATTTTTTGTTGTTAGGTGACTTTTAATATTTAATTTTAGTTTTGTGGCAGAAGTTCTATGTGGCAAAATTGGTGTTAAATTGTCATAAATTATTAGTGTTAGTTCCATAATAATATCTGGGCAAAAATTGGACTTGCTTTTTTGGAGGGATCTATGTTTTACGAAGTAACACTATTGTGTTTTGTTTGTGGGTTTTTTTTTTTTTTTTTTTTTTAAGGCTCAGAGATACTTTTGCTTTTTTTAACTCATATATACAGTTCTCATTCACATTAATAGGAATTTTTCATCTTAAGATAAAATTTGAAGCTTTAGTTCTTGCTGTTTACTGACATTCATTGGATCTTGTTTCATTTTCCTCTTTGCTCTGATCTGTTCCAGGAAAAAATATTTTGTTTTCTCTAAGCTCAGAAAGCTTAGCAAAAAAGCACAATTTCATCTTTAGTGACCCATTTTGTTGCCTTCAAACAGGTTTCCTCGTGAACCTGCAAGTCGGTATACTTAAGTTCCCCTTATTCCCCGTTATTCTTTGTCTTGATTTCTTGATTTAATATCAGGACTCATGTTATCATTTGATGAGTGGGTTTTTTTTTTTTTTTTTTCCCTTTCTTTAATTAATTTCTCCAAAACAGTTATTGCCTCAGCAGTATTTATAGGATAGCAGCAAGCCCTGTTAAAAGGACCACAAAGGTAAAAATTAAGACATTTTAATTAATTTTATTATCACAAACCTTGTAGAGTAGCTTACATACAGTCTGAAAATACTTTGATTTTGTTGTTGTTGTTGTTGTTTTCTTTATAGCTGTTTAGTTTTAAGAGTTTTAAAGTCCTACTCCTTGAGGGAAAGATGACCTTTGTGATGATTTACTGCTATCAGTAACATGATACTAACATCTTACTGACAGGCCAATATTTTATAAACATATATATGCAATTTAGTTACGAGATAAAGATTTTAGAGCCTCCCTAATCCATACAGATTGTCTGATCATCAGAGAAAAAAATGTTTAAAAATTCCTGTGATAGAGATTAGACTTGATTGCATTGATATATCACTTAATCTCCCAGGATCCAGTCCCTTTTAAACTTTACTTCATGTATCATCATTAAAGTAGTCAGTGATTAGTACAGATACTGCAGTCTCTGCTGCTACTCTGAACTTAAAGTTACAGAATTTCCATATATCTGGATAGCCAATTTATGCACATGAACAAAATTGTGGAGGTGACTATACTACTAATACTGGAAAACACAGCAACTTTTGATTAATTAGTTATTTTCAGGCTCAGTCCTTCACCTTTTCTCTTGGAAATGCTATATATAGTTTACATAGCTGGTTGAACACTTAATCCTGTACCTTCTGCATATTGTATTAATCCCCTGTCTCCAGTTTCAATACTCTATGATATTGGCTGCCTAGTGCCCAGTTAATTACAGTTTTACATGTCCTGATACACGTGACATCTGCATTGACCTATGCCATGTCCCTGATTATTTCGGTTATTTGGTTTTATATTTTAACTTTGTGATTGCATTTAATTCATACAGGTATAAATTCAAGCAGTTGTTTTTCTCATAGATATAAAGTATTTTGTAAGCACTGGAATTTTTCATTAGATCTTATACAGAGCAGTATTTTACTAAAAATCCAAAAGGGAAGACTTTTATGTGCGCATTTTTGTAGTTTCTGATTTTTTTTAAATAAATTTTCATTGTTTATCTGCCAAGTGAAATGTTTTAAACTTGCATATGAATGGATACAGAATGTATTTTTTGTGCTGTTTAGTGTTAAGTGTGTATTTGCAGATTTTTAGCATGTAGCTGCACAAAGGACTGTGCAAAGATATTTTAAAATATGAATATATCATACACTGAAGGAAAAACATTCGTAAGAGTTAAATGCTATATAAAACTTTAACGCAATAGAATAATTTTATAAATTGTGTCTGTGTCTGCTTGGATTAAAAATTGAAATAAGAAACATTACTTATTTTCACTGTTTTATTTTTCAAATATATTTCAAACGGGAACTTCTGTATGCTCCAAATTGAAAGCTTCAGATATATGTTAAACATCTGAAAACCCAATTTCTGAGAGTCCCAGAAAGAGCAACTGCTCACCTCCTCAGAACTATTTTTTGATGTCTTTCAACTACTACTCAGTTAAAGATAGATTTTGTTACAAAAGCTGTTCATTGCTTTGCAGTCAAAAGCATTTAACTGGTTACTTACCCAAAATTTCTTTGACCTCTCTCACTTACTAGATTAAAGAAAGATAGCGCTGGAAAAGGCAGTGATTACTCCAGCAAGGTCAGGGCTACTCGTTCTTAACAAAGTGCAAAACTACCTGATGGCTGAAAAGTAGGAGGAGACCCTATTGCCTGAGCATAACTGACAGTCAGTAATGTGACATGTTTCTTTTTTTCCCGTAGCTGGAGCAAAACATTGCTACTACTACTGCTGGAGTAGAGTAGGAATAGTTGCATCATCTGCAGCAAGGCCTCCCGAAGGAAAACAACAAAGTGCACTAATACGATGTGCTTAAACTTATTTGAAGAGGAGAAAGGCAAATTATACTTTATAATTAGATTTTACCATCCAAAATATTTTATAATATCAGGCTTTTAAAGTTCAAAACTGCCAAGCTAGTTATGAGTCATTATTCTCATTGTAGAGAGGTTAAATATTCAATTACAATATGAAAGCAATTTGCCACATGCTGAATTTTGTTTTCTTTGACCAATAGTCTCTAAGGGTACGATCAAACTGTTCTTGTTGTTCCCTTTTAAAACACAATGAGCACTAGTCATGCAGGTTCATTTTACTGCGTTGGTTGTAGCTCATTAACTCTGTTAAGATCTGTCTCTGCCTACCACAGAACTGGATTTTCATGTACAGAGATGTTCCTTACCATCTTGCAATTTATTTGGTGAATTAACTTGTTTCAAATTACCAGTGAACATTGGAGGACACTAATGTGACCAATTTTGTGTAGCAATAGTATGTATAGAACAGCAGTAAAGGATTAGCATATGCATTCAGGTCATATGACTCAACATAAAGATACGAAGATACCAGCTTGCACTTCTAAAGTTGTCTTCAAATTATTAGGCCACGGACTTCAGTAATCTTGTAGGACAAGTTCTACCTTGTTATTTTGCCTATCTTAATCAAGAGCAATACAGAAAATTAAGGCAAATTAAGTAAGGGAATAACTTTAAAATTATACTGTTTATGTATTATCTTGTATGGACATTCCCTCAAAAGTGAAGTGACTTTGCTTAGTTTTGTTTAGTTCAGCTGAACTACAATATAGATGACCCATAAGAGTGAAGAAGCTCAAAGAAGAAATGGTTCTTTTTACATTAAAGGGATTTTTTTTTTTAGCTATATCTCCGTATGTGTCATAATCAGCCTTCCTTATTACTGAGAGACAGTTATGTTCTTCTCTTTCTGTCTGTGGAAAAAGGGACACAGTGACACCAAGGGCATAAGGGCAGTCTGAATACACACTCTTGGCCAAAAGAATCCAAATTCAGTTGCACGAGGATCCATGAATATTGAGAGTGTAGCTGATATGTATTTCGAAGAAGTGGATGTTGAGGTAAGTAGCTGTTGTTAATCTATTAACAAAAGAATCCATAGTTTTGGTACAACAGCAGTTTATTGCTGACGGTTTTTGAAGTGTTACTCTTATTTTTCTGAATTTTAAAACCTCCTGTTTCATTCCTGCCTTGAAAGACATTACAAGTTAAAGAGAACAAACTTAGTCCAAATGTATTAGTGCTAACAGGATAGAGAAGGTATTTTTTATTGAAACTGTTGGGTTTTTTTTCTTAAGTAAAACTATGAAAGTTGATGATCATCCTCAGTTCTCTGTTTACTGTAGTGAGACGATAAATGAAGGGCAGCAAAAAAAAGTCAACATGTAATTTCCGTAGCAATAACAATAGCAACAAAATTCAAAGTCAGCAGCTTTTTAGCATGGTGAGGATACAGAGTGAGGGAAGAAAATATGTGATTCCAATGCAGGTAAGTAAAAGTAACCTATGCACATCTTAAATTCAACACTCATTTGGTATATAACTGAGTAATTTATTATTACAAACTCCTGATATTTCTACTAGCACATATTTTCTTGAAAGCGTTGAAACATTTTGACAGTCTAGTTTAGCAGTATAAATGGACAATACTGCAGGCTGCTGAGGCCTCTGAGTTTACTAATCTTACATTCAGATCTTCAGTCTTCCTTTTCTACTTTTCCTGTGTTTCAAAATTGTCTCTTTTCTTTCTTCTATTTAATGGCTGATGGCCATTTACCTCTATTTTTAGACTGTTTCTGTGGGCTTGAAATCGGTGCTCTTTTAAAGAGTGTTCAGTGCTTGTGTGTCTATATTTTGTGTGTGTGTACATACATGCACACAAACCAACATACATAGCGGACTCTTTTTTTTTTTTTTTTTTCTTTTTCCCCCAAAGCTGTTCATAATTCTGCCTTTTTCAGTCCCCATTGCTATTTCAGCACAAATTCCTTATGCCCATCATTCTGTGAATGTCTCTTTATCTTCTATATGCGTATTAAGCACTCCATCCCTCAAGGCCTGTATTGTACAACAAGAAGTAGGAGTTATTCAGGATGGATTAAAAGTACAGGCACTTGTTTAGGCAGATAGACTCTTTTAAGATTTGAGTATTTTAAAACTTTATTGTCCGAAAGTCTACCCCATTTTCTGTCAAAGGTTACTTCTCTACCACAGACCAGGAGAAGGGAAAGGTTTTGCACTAGGGTACTTGAGGCACGAGTCGACATACATAAGCACAGTTTTGATGTGTAATTCTCCAGTGAAAATGCTGGTTTGATCAGTCTCTTATTATTTGTTCCCACTTGATTGTACAGATCCATTTTAGTATGGTCACCTTAAGAAGTACCGTCAAAGTATTCATCTGGCTGAAACTCTTCCCTGTGTCATTTTTCAGCCTGCTCAGTTCACCATGGAGCCACAGGAACAACTATATTGATACAACATTTATCAGTGTGAGGGCAGGACTGTTCACCAAGACAGGGACTGCCTAAGAAACATCCCGATCGCTGCCTATAACTCAAAACACCCGTGAAGCTAAAAATGCTACATAAGCTGATGTTATTGTATGCGAATCTATCTGTTGACTTCAAGGAGGGTGGTGACTTCTGGCAAGGGAACAGGAAGAACTGTGGAGAATAGTCATATGCTAAATTAATACAGTAAAATTTTCCCAAAACTCATCACTTTGAGTCTCATGATTACTTACTGTGGAAAGCATGAAAAATGATGTATGTGGGCTGCACATATTAATTTCTATTTCTCTGTTGCCTTAGGCTGAAGCAATGGAAAAATAGAAATTAATGAACTGTTACCTCCTTTAATCAATTTTCATTTAAGACACCTGAGATTAAATCTTACATAATGATTGAGTTGGTAATTTTAGAGCTAAAGATGTAAAATGCCAAATACAGTAGCTTTGGGTCGTGTTCTCTTAGCTTTCAGTAGCTCTCCTAGATTTAAGGGCAAGTGTTGTTTGTACCAGAAGCCTGGAGGCATGGGATGAGACTCATATTTAACAATCACACATGCACAAAAAAATCCATCCAGGAGTACCTTAAACTGTTGAAATTGTTTCCTGTTCCAAATACATTTTAATTACTGATTTGGAAAGGGTTATTTTTTTAGTAGCTGGGATCTTCAGCACTCCATTTCTCAAAGCCTATTCTAATAACTGGGGGCAAGATGATTTGGTGTCCTCCAAGGTGTACTTGCTGCTGAAAGAAACATGCTGAGCATGATAACGTTGCATATAAATATTCAGTGTAAATTATTCATGATGCAGGTTTGGTCATCTCTGCCCGAGATGGTGATGATGTCCCTGGTGTTCTGCTGTTTGGGTGGTTTTACTTTATAACTCGTTTCCTTTGATACAGCATTGGGTGCCTCCCTGGAGTGCATCCACTCTTTCATTTGATTTGATATTCCAGTAAAAGATAATGACCTGTCACACTTTCTAGAGACGAAAGAAACTGATGATTTCAACGCAGAAGAGGCAGGAGTATGGCAGATAACTGCTGCAGTAATTGGTATGTGACTCCAGGTGCGTGAATTCTTTATCCAGTAGAGTAATAAAAGAGCTGATGCAGGTACTTAATTAAACTGGAAGACCAGGATGGCTGCATTGTAGAGGCTGTACAGGTCAGTGTTGCAGTGCAGTGTAAAATAGCTTTGGAAGGTGTCAGTATATCCTCACTGCAAATGAGTGTGTTCTAGTCTGTGCTAAATTCAGGTTGGGGTGTTAGCCATATTGACGATTGAAAAACTGTCATAATTTTTGTATGCGGGTGATAGAGATTTGGAGTGAGGGAACAGTGCCTTACTCCAACAGTGTAGAGGAATTATTTATGACAAAATCATGTAACTTAATTCGGGACAAGTCATGTATGGACAAGCTCTGTATGTCAGAAAAACTGTTGCTGGCTTTATTGCATTGCTTGTGTCACACTGGATTTAGAATGAGAATACAGAATTTGTATTTCATCAGTGTCTTTAAGTTGAGCAATTTTAATACATGCTGAGACTGATGATAGAGGACTGCAGCTACACAAGTTAGGTCATGTTGCTGCCTTTCCAAAGTTTGCATGGTATTTCTTTTCAAGGTGCATCTAAGTGCCTATTAATATATGGAAGGGGTTTTCAGATTTGAACGAAGATACTGATTTATAGTAATTTCCCTGCAATTCAGTGAATCAGAGGAGTATTTATAAGTGAAGGGAAAAAAAAAAGTAAACTGCACCTCTTCTTGCTTTTTGAAGTTTGAAGTTCCGTTTTGTCTTGCAAAGAAATGCACTCACATTTGTATACTAAAACACTTGCTTTAGAGTTCGGAGAACGTAAGAGTGTTGTTTATGGTGCAACTTTTTTTGAAGATGGGCTAAGCAGGGGCCCAAGGGGAAAAAATTTTACACTTACTTTGGCTTTTCCTATTAAATGGTTAATGATTTTAATGATTATTATATAATGCTCCAGCACCCTGGATTTCATATCTCAGCGAGGACAGTTCTGGCACCTCTTTTTCAGCAGCAGTATCTCCCTCCCCAGTGAAGGGTCCATTTCTGGCGCTGTTACCTGTTCACCATTCCAAAACCCGTTTTCTTTTTAAGTGGCACGTGTGAATTTGTGGAAATGCAGCGTCCAATTCAATCCCCTCGCAAGGTGACTGGCCGCCCACCCAGACGAGTCCCAGGAGCAGCTGTGCAGAGCTTCTCCTGCCAACTCTGGCCCCTGGGCAGCTTCTTTCTTGGTGTTGCTGTAAGTGGGGATGGCCTTAACCTGGGTGTTTGCTCACAGAAGGAATAAACATTTAGTAAATGTTTATTAAAGGAGTGAGGAAATTTTCTTCGGTGCATTCTCAGTGAGTTAAGAACCCTTGTGGGAAAATGTTGCAATTTGAAAACCGTAGCGGTGGCAGCGAATCGAGTTCCCAAATAGTATGATCCACTATAAGCTCGACTCTGGCAATATCGGATTCACGAACAGT
>JAWLRI010001075.1:1245619-1263314 GCA_034781795.1 Crypturellus tataupa
TAGCTCTTATTTAATAATCTTTTTTTTTGCTTTTTTTTTTTTTTTTTTTTTTTTTTATGACTTAACTGCGATAAGAGTTGGTTGTTGAACTTTGGTCCAAAAACTCAGTTTACAACCTGGGAAAGGAGCAGAGAAGAGAACAGAGAATGAAAAGATATATTTAGATTTTAAGGTCCATGAAGGTATGATGACCTTAATATGGTTAAACACTGAAGTTAGGACTTAACAGAGCTGAATTCTAATAAAGCTCTGACACTAACTTTCTCTTCGGCTTTAAATCAGTTGTTTCTGGAATGGTTTTGCTGAAGTCTGGCTTGACTTCATTAGGGCTCAACACAGGTTGCTAATAGATCCCCATGTACTTTTTTTTCCCTATTGTCTAAAATATATGGAGAATAAGATTTTCTTGTCTCAATAGTTATGATTTGGATAAGGAAAGCTTATTATTTTTATGATAGCTTGGAGGAAAACCTCTTCTAATTGAGCTAAATGAAAAAAAATGTCATCTACCACATCTAATATTAATTCTTCCTATTATTTTAGAGGAATTCTAAATCAATTTATCTCTGAATTTCACTGTTTCATCAAGAAGCAAAGAGCAACAAATACTTTGACGTTGTTTTGGTTGGAAACATAAATATGGAATAGTTTGGTGCAAGAGTAGCAGCAGGGACAGAGAAAGTTAAGACTTCACAACTTCAAATTTGTATTTGGAGGAAGAAAAGTTCAAGCTAAGTAGATATTGTCTGCTCCCCAAGATTGCAAAACCCTCATTTATCCTTTCTGTCCAATGCCAAACATCAAATGCTTGGTTTTGTTTCCGTAACATATTTTTAAATTGGTAAAATGGTAAAATTCACACAACAGTTCAATCTCATAAAATTCAACTCGGGTGATGAATGTGACTGTAGTTTCTGAATGACTGTTTATATCCAGAACTTTGAAACAATTACATGATATTTTAAAATCCAGCAGCTCTGTAGGTTTGTCATTAACATGATGATGTTCTTGTTTGTTTGGCAGGTAGCTGATCAGCAGGCAGCCATGTTTGGAGAATGCTGCTTTCACCCTGGAGATGTTAAACTGACTATGGGAACAGGTGCTTTCTGGAATGTCAATACTGGGGAAAATCTCTTTTCGTCATGGAGAGGTAGGCTGGTGAAATTTTGGATTTGGGATAGTTTATATTATTGTACAGCTCTTAATGATACGGTTACAAAAAGGGCAAAAATGCTGTTATTTTCTTCCTTATGCTGTTTACTGTAGGAAGATAGCTTGAAAACATTCTCAGAACAAAAGTGGAAAATTTTAACTGAAGTGTAAATTTTGGTTATCCTGAAATATGCTTCTCAGTATACTTCTACTTTTTTGTTGTTGTTTTCCCTCCCCATTTCTGGATAGCAGTATTGCACAATATGGGAATAGAGATAAAGGGGAGCGGTCCTCTGTCATCTTACATCAAAATCTTCCAGTGCATCTATGCTTCCTGAGCCCTTAAGTTTGGAGTATTTGCCTTGAGATTCGCAGGATGATCAATTATTTTTCTTTAAAATGCCAGAAATGAGCTCCCCACTGCTTTCCTGGTGTGTTAAAATTGTGTAGTTAGGAACATTTGTGGTCTGCCAAGCTCATTAATTTGTTGTAGACGATCATTTATCAAGAGAGCCACAGCTGATACTCAATTATATTTGCCTGCACACTGTCCTCTCACTGTGTGGCATATTTTTACTGATTTCTAGAAGCTCACAGTTTAAGGTAGGGTGGAGACTGGTGCTTAGAAAACTTTTACCAGCTAGAGTCTGAAAGGACCTGGCAAATAGTTGAGACTTATCAAAACTGACTGGCACTTACTTTTGTTTTGTTAGGAATCCAAGTGCTGTTTAGATTAAGTAATGCTCTCAGTGTGCTATTTCTACTTCTGAATTCAACTGTATGCATTACATAGAAGTACAATAGAAAAACATATGGTAAAATTTTCTGCTTTGTCTCAAGAAAATCTTTAGTATTGTGATCTGGTAGAAGTTGAGTTTTCGTTTGTTTGTTTTTAAGTCAAAGCTATGAAATCCTTTCTTTATCACTTTGGACTATATTATTTGTATTCAAATTATTTCCCCCATGTGCCATTTTGTGACAGTCACATGGCACATAAAAAAGGTTAATAGGGCAAGGTAGTTTTTTCAGTTCCCTGAGCATAAAACATAATCTGTGTTCTATCTTTAAAGTTGACATATGTATTTAAGACTGCAAGATGAATCCCTACAGAATTTGTCAGCAAGCTTTTCGTTAACTGCTGTCCTAATTTCTGAACTACATGATAGTTTAAAAAAATAGAAGTTCCTCGAATATTAAGGTTTTCCACAATTTAGTGATAGCAGCATGAGAGCGTATCAGTCAGCTTGAAAGATAGTTGTTGCGCTTGGGCCTTGTGAAGGTTTTACTGCAGTGACCACTTGAAGAAACAATTTGTCAAGCTGCAGACCTGAGAAAATGTCTACTGGTCAGCTAGATACTAAATCCTTTTGCTTTAGCGCTGGCAGTCCTGCCTAACCGTACTGATAGCGTACTGTGAAAGGGTTATTTGACAAAGACGTTCTTCTCTGCTTGGCAGGTGCCTGAGGGGTTTTGAATTTTTGAAGTTATTAGGAAGTAAAGTTGAGAGAGACCACAGAAACTTGTGTTCTTATAAGCATGTCAAACAGGTTGTTTGTGTTCACATTGAAGTAATAAGTATCTATTTATTTATTTATTTTTAAGGTTTCAACACTTCCCTAGATAGGGACAAAAATTAAATTATTGTGTTTATTCTCATTATTGACTGTTTATTTCTAAATGTGATAGTACTTTCTAGCAGGCAACTCTTTGGAAGATGCCATTGTATAATTTCAAATAAACTAACAGCTTAGCTTCTGTATTTCTACTTTCCTTAAAGAAAAGGAGGAAATATTCTGTTTTTCATGAAACACTGTGAAGACAAAAGTGTTTATTGGAAATCATAACATCCTGCAGATCCCTTCCTGTAAACCATGGTATGCTAATTTTGTGTGACAAGCTTTGTCTGCAGCTACCATTATTTTTTAAATGAGTTCAGAGATTTGTTTGTTATGTTTTTTATATTAGGAAATATACTGGTAAAATATTATAATTAGTGGTAGTAACCTTTGTGGTCACATTGATGGACAAATTGTGGCAATTGTAATTATTTTTTTCTCTTTCTGAAGGAGAAAGCACTGTATAATGAATTTAGAAAGTATATCACCATTTCATTCTTTCATATGTGTAGGGCTTATGTTATAAGTTTGTGTTGCTATTTCTTTGTTTATAGGTCTATTTTAGTGTCTGTCTGTTTCCCATCTGGAAGCCCAACCCTCATGTTTTATGTTTTGGGGAAGTAAATTCAGACTTGGAAACCACTGGGGAATAGTAGATGGTTTAAAAAAAAAGATATTTCTTATTTCTTAAGTATATGAAGTTTCTTAATGATTTTTTTTTCTTAAAGTTGACATTTGCAAATGTACGTGCCAGTAGCTCTTTGCTTAAAGACCATTCTTTATAATTGGATAGTGATTTTAAGCTCACCTTTAATTTTGAAATTAACGTTCAAATCATTTTCACTTACACCATTTCAATTCTAATCAGAAAGTTTAATCTATATCAGCAATGTTCTAGCTTGAACTTTATAAAGGAGGTGAACAAGAACTATATTTTTATTTGGTTTACTGCTGAAGGTGTTTGCATGTGTTTTCTTGGAAGTGTTTAACTTAGGTGTTTTGTTTTGTTTCATGGAAAATAATAAAGGCCTCTATCCGCTGATTGGTTGGAAGTTTGGGGATGAAGTTGTTTATTTAACTGAAGGCTCTTTAACAAATGTTGGCACTGCCATAAAATGGGCACAGGAAATAAGTAAGTAGATTTGTAATTTTATAGCAGAGTAAAATATCTTTTATATAGGGCGAACAGTATGAAAGGATTTTGACCTACTGTTAAGGCCATGGGCAAGGATTTTGGAAGTTGCAGAGAGAGGAAAAAAAAATAGGCACATCACTGTAAGCTGTCTAATAAGGAAGATCCTTATTCTATGGGACTGTGATTGTAGCGAAGTTGTATTGAAAGTGTTCTAAGGAAAAAAAAAAGATACAGAGTACTGAATTTTTTCTTAGCTTTGCAGCTGAAGAGAAGGGTAAAACTTTCGCTCTACAGAAATGATTGGCTGGAACCTAAGGCAAGTTGATAGCCTCAGAACTCAGTTTTCATTGAAGAGGATGAGGCTGCACGTGGGTGAAGATAAGATACGCAATAGGAGTGACAGTTTGGAAATAGGAATTTCTGTTGCAGAGTAAACTTAGTTTAATGGGCCTTTTTTTAGTGGATCTTCCATCTCAGGGTTTCAAAAAAGTCGTATGTGAAATTTTAATGGTGAAGTTTATCTTGTTTGCTTGTGTTTATCACTTTCTCTTCTGCCATAATGGTACTATATACTTCAACAGTAGCAATTATAACAAAAAAGAGAAGTGGTGGTTTAGTTTTATTAGCCCTATCTCTGTAGACTGCAAAGTACTTGATCAAATTTATTAATCTTAGAGGAGTAAATTAGCAAGTTTGGGTTTTTTTTTTTTGGGGGGGGGAGGGGGGGCAAATTGAGCTAGATGAACCTGTCTTTGATAGAAGAATTTACTTATTAGACAGGAAAAAGCAAGAGACTTCAGTACAACATTCTATGTGGTCTCATGAGGAAATTATTAATTAAACTGTAGAAGATGGATTATACATATGAGAATTGCCTCTGCACGAAGAACGAGCTAAAAAGGAAATGTATGTCTGTAGACAGTTTTGATGGGAGAGGAATCAAGCTGGAAGATGACTGAAAGTAATGTGTGTCAAAGAGTTTGTATTTAAGACCTACCTTATTTGCACTTTGATGCCAGTCACTTCTGTAAAAATAATAAATCAATTTAAATCTCCTGATAAAGCATGGTTGGTAATCAGAACTTAGTAGTCATCAATGATTGGGCTGACAACTGCATCCTGGAAGAAAAGATGTTTTATGTTTTTTCAAAACCTAGGTTTTTAATATATTTATAGGGTGCTGTTGTTAGCCTTCTTGATTCCCATTTATATCCATATGTCTAGAAAACATATGGCCTTCTTAAAAGATGTGAAGATTAAAATGCTGCAGCATAAAAGATAGAAAAGAGTCTTTTTGAGTTTAGCCTATATCTAACTGGAATTTTTGTATGTGACTGATGTAAATAAACTATACAGGAATATTGTTTTCTGTTAGAGTGTGTTGGATGGATTGAGAAATATTACAAAAGGAAAGAGTTAACTGTAGATTTTAAATAGTTTATTAAAAAAAAATTAAACGTTAAAAGCATATGAGCTGTGCATCTTCTACAGATCTTTTCACCAATGTGGATGAAACAGCAAAAATGGCACAGAGTATTACTGATTCTGAAGGCGTCTGTTTTCTTCCAAGTTGTCAGGTAAAATAATTATTGTTACTATAATTGAGAATATATTCTTAACACCATTAAAAGTATAACCTATTGTTTTTACATTTAGTAATTTGCATCTTACCGCCATGCATTCCATCAACTGTGTTCTACTTAGGATCTTAGGCTGTGTCCCTCACCACAACTGCAGATCATTGTGATACCAGAACAGTTAAAACCACAAGAAAAAAGCATGTAAAATAGGAAAATTAGTTCCATTTTGCAGATGGAGAACTGAGGCACAGATAAACCAAGTGACATCCCCACAGTAAAACAGGCAGCATACAGAGATAGAGAAAACATGTAGCTTTGTTTCATGCAGAGCCTTCATTGAGATGATACCTTCAAAGCACTGTGATAAAATAATTCATTTTATTCTGCCCTTTTCAAGATAAGTTAGAATTCAGCAAAGTGCCTGAATACAACTAAATTTGTTTTTCTAGAACATCTGATTTTAATCTGGACTATGTATTTCCCTGTTTTACCCCAGGATTAATAATTTGCTGCTGTTTTCACTGACCACGGTGATAAGGAGTTCCTGGTGTTTGCTCTCTGTTTTGTTCCCTAGGTTTTCACAGTAGCTTCCTTGTAACTTTCTCTTTATTTGAGGGACTTCCTACAATTCCTTTGTTCCCTTTGGGTCGCAAGGTGTGGGTGCTTTCTGCTTATTTTCTGTTTGTGCTGGAGACTGTATCCTTATGCCTGTCCTTTCCATCTCTGATGAACGATCCCTCTCAGCTTTGGATATAGAGCTGGGTCACTGTCCTTGTGTGGAGATGACAAAGGGTGATATTGATGCTGCAGTTCAGTATTAGTTTAGAATTGAATTGATGGGAATTTCAGTTAATATGTTAAATAAAAAAATGGGATAGCTGAGGAGTTGACATACTGCCTCTTCAGCTACAGAGCAGGTGCTTTGCTAATAGTTTTGTTAGTCATAATAGTTAGTGATTTGTCACCACAAAATACGAAAGAATTGCAAGTCACATACCTCTTTACAGAATGGAAATAAAAAGCTTTTTGTATGGCAACTGTTGCTAGCCTAAGTATTGGGCAGAGCTCCAGAAGTGTAGGGACCTGACATTACCTGATACTAATGGAAAAAGGCACAGGAAATTTCCTTTACAGAGAGCCCAGCTACCTTGTCTCAAACAGCTGCCTTAGTCATTAATTTTATTTTTAGATATACAGCACTTGGTTGGGATTCTACCATGTGGTGTTTATACAGTGATTAATTGTGCTTTGAGAAAGCAAGTGTTGAGCCATGTCAAACTTTTATTTGTAGACAGGAATCCTGAGGAATGCTGATCTGAATCTTCTCTGAACCTCTAGTTCAATTAATGTTTGGTCCAGAGATATTGGTAAAGCCTCCCTTTTTCAGTTTGTGGTTTTTCTTTCTTTTTCTTTTTCTTTCTTTTTTCTTTCTTTTTCTTCCCTTTTAGTTTTTTTCCCTCCTACTTTCTTAATAATCTATCTCCAGAGATTCTAATAAGCTCAATACAAATTTAAGAGCTGTACTTAGGAGAAACTATGGAAGAATTTCTCTTTAATTTTGATACCTGTTAACCTGTAATAGGGTCTACCAAAGTGAATTTTTTTGGCTTTTAAAATCCTTTCTCATCTGGTGGGATTTGCACAGCAAAATTGTCTCACTGTAGCTGTACCTGGATCACTTTAGGTGTGATCTAAATGGTATGAAAAGGGACATGAATGGAGTTGAATACTTCTAGAAGTATAAAATATCTTTTCTACTTCGCTAGCTATATCCTAATGCAAGTTTGATTATATTGCATATTCCTTAGACCTCAAATGACAACAGTTAGGATTTTTATGAAGTCCATGTGTTAATTTCCTACAGAGAGTAAAAGGTTCTCTGCTTATCCATATTAATGTAGTAAAACTATGTTTTTTACTGAATTTTTACTGCTGTGATGCATTACATTGAGAGGAACCCTATAATGGAAGTTTGTATGAAAATGAATGTTTGCATTAATAATTTACTTATTTGTCTAGAAATAAGTTTCCAAGACTTAATTTGCTGTGATTGATAGTAGCAGCAAAACTTAAAAGCCTTTTTTAGGTGGCATAAATACATATATGCACAAGATTGCACACAGGCATTCTTTTTGTTGTTTATTTTTTGGGGGGCTGTGCTTCTTTCAAGATGTAGAATACAACATAATACAATTAGAAGAGTTCATGACAATTTAAAAAGTAAGTGCCTACAGCATGCATGAGGGATTTAATGTTGTCACAAACCAGCTATGAGCTAGCAAACCAGTGTTTTGTCATGAAGCTCACCAAAGAAATGGAGGAGGAATAGAGAGGAGATTCATAAATCTGTCCTCCAGTTCTTCTGCAAAAGAAAAGATAACTTGATAAACATTAAAATTTTAATTAGAATGTTATGTTATTGTCATTGAAAAGGGACTCTAGTATTAATTTATAAAAGTAATTACTAGCCTTTTCAATGCTGTTTTAAAAAAATCTTTTTTGAGCATTCCAGAAGCTGTAAAAAAAAAAAAAAAAAAAAAAAAAAAAAAAAAAAAAAACCACAGAAAAAGTATAGTTTTGCTAGCAAACAGCAGTATCAGTGTGCCCTGTCCTAGACACTTTCAGTGTATGCTGTTTTATTTTTTTAAGATATGTTCTACGGTTTCATGTTATTTAGTATAAGGACCCCAGAAGTCTCTTACAGTAAACGTTCTGCTGTTGAAAGAAACTATTTAAACTGTTCACTGAGTAGCTAAAATAACACTATGTACTGCTTACATATTGTTTTCAATTTTCTTCTTTCACTATGCTGCCTATAATTGTCGTAAGTTATTTTTTTCCTTACTATTTGACTCTTTTCTCAAAAGCCATCAAATATAATTTATTGAACTCATTGTGAAATCTTTTCTGTAGGTTTCTGTGAATGACCCATATTCATGTGCCTCTTTCATGGGGCTGAAACCTTCTACTACCAGAAACCATCTTGTGCGTGCTATATTGGAATCTGTAGCTTTCAGGTACAGCTTTTGTTCATATTTTCTCATATTCATTATTTGTATTGATCAACCGTTTCAAATGGACACATGGAATTCAGCAACTTGCAAATACGAAATGTAGCAGTGCATTGTCGTAATATTGACAGTGACTTTTAGCTTCCCTTGTTTTCCTTAAACTTTCCAAATGAGCTACTGTATATTAAATCAGGGTTGTTGTTATTAAGTAATCTCATAAAGATCCTTAAATTATTTTGCTTTTGGCATGCTCTAAACAACAAAGAACTCTGTTTAGAGTTAGTCCTTGTTCTGCAATGTTTTTGTAGAATAAAGAAAGCCTTTGTAGACCTCTCCAGCTGTGTTACACTATCCCTGGAGCTGAAAGTTAGATCTTTGGCTAAAGTTTGTATACTTGAGCATAGTAATAGTTATCTTAAACGCCTTTGAAGATATGAATGGAAAAAAAATTTCAGACCAGTCAAAGTTAAACAAATTCTGCTAGTTACTGAGGCTATCGCATCGATACCTAGCTATGAAACACATTCATTCTGCCTTGCAAACTTGGCCAGCATGCCTGGAACTGAAGATGAATGTACATAGAGCCTGACACTTTGCAGTGTGGCTAATTAGGCAGTGTGGCTAACTCATACGACTTCTGGATAGCCACCTGCTCTACCTTGGGCATAATAACTTCCAGCAAAGAGGGAAAAAAATGCCTTGAAGAAGGTAAAATTCTAACTTAATGCAACTGTTTCTAAAGCATTTTTTTTCTTTAAGAGAAACATAAGTTGCTAATTGAGTGTGGAATTAAACACTGAATGTCTTAAAAACAGAGATGTTGAGCATCTCATCTCATCCAAAAACTTGCAAAGAAAAAGACCAGAAACCATTTTAGACATAGCTTTAGACATAGCCATCCTTGTGCCTTCATAAGGATTTATAGCAGAGGCCAGTTTCAGCTTTTTTTTTTTTTTTTTTTTCCCCAATGATCCATCCTGGAAATTTGTTAACTCCTGACTAATTTTGACAAAACTGGGGTATTTTTGCCTTCCCTTATTTTTTTTTTTTTTCTGATTATGTGTATATATTAGGAACACTTTATGTGGTATATATGGTAATGCTTACTTGAGCTAAATATTTTTTTGAAGAAACAAACAACTTTACGATCTCATTGTGAAAAGGATAGCCATTCCTCTTCGAACTATTCGGTAAGTTCCATTTAACTCCATGAGAGTTTTTGTTAAATAGATTTGACTGTTCGCTTTGTCTTATTTTAACCACTAAGAAATAAATAATTGATTACCAGGTCAAAAGTTGATGTGATTTTTAAAAGTGGCAGTGGAGGATATCTACAAGTGGGTCAGTTACTAGTTAAATGATTGGTGTTGATGACTGTCAGCAGGTAGTTAAACTTGCACTGACTTTAGAAAAAGAAAGAAAGTTTATGGTTTTATATAGCATTGGGGTGCATATAGCAATACATGTTAGGAAGGTCACTTCCCTGTTTCTTATAAAGGGGGAATATTTTTCTGGATTATTTTATGCTGAATGTGTCATAGAGTTTTTCAGAAGTCTTTGATTAAAACTGGATCTGTTGCAAGAGTAAGCAGAAGAATATTCTGTTGTTAAGAATATGCTGTACTTAAGGTTTTGCAGAAGAAGACGAAACTTAGTGAGGTGCCCTGCATTTCTAGTGTATGTTTTTCACTGCCTCTTGGAAAATTTTAAAAACCTAGTGAAATTATATGTTGCTGAGAAATTAGCTTGCATATGTGGAGGTGGAAACAAATGGAAACTTGGTTTGGTAACAGCAGTCATTTTGGAGAATGACCTGTCATTCAGACCTGATTTAGCTCAAGCCTCTGATGTTGAGAAAAGCTCTCTGAAATTGCTCCTTCTGACAGCCAGGGGTCATCGTGATTTCACAGACAAGAGCTAAGACAAGAGCATCGTATTCTTTATTTAGAAGGCCATGCAATGGAAGAAATAGACTGGGAGGCATCTAGGCAACTAAGAAGTGGGAATTTGGAGTGGTGGAGGAAAGGTGAAAGTACAAATGCAAGAGGAGGTAAAAGTCTGTGTATTCCATGACATTATTGGACACAGTAGGCCCAAGATGAAGCAGCAGCCAGGTGTGGGGTCATAGCAAAGATAGTGATCCAGCCTGTGGAGGATTTCTGATTCGATAGGAAGCTTATTTTACTAAGAAAATTGCTTGTAAAAGTTCAGAAATCAAATAAAGATTACAAAATGCAAAGTGTGCAAGTACCAGAAATAAGACTGCTTACTGAACCTTAGAATCCTGATCTCTTCTACGTTGTAATGTATTTCTTAAATTGTGTGATTTCTTAAAACTAGGTTTTACATGATACAAAATCACTGCTTTGTGCAGTGACTGTGATAGAGGTAACTAATATCAGTAGTATTTTAGCATATGGATTAGGTATTAGAGAAAAATGAGATGCTCTTGATGGCCTTTTCAGTAGTTCTGTAAGTTGCTTTCCTATTTTTGTCCCAACACCTTTCATATCTGCCCATAGCCTTTGATTTTTATTCTTTTCTTAATGTGTTTTCTGTGGAATATGTCCTTCCCTCTATAACTTTTGTCCTGTATCCTTTGTTTCTCTGCAGCCTCTGGTTTCTAGAAGTTCCTGTTTTGTTTTCATTAGTCCTCTCCATCTCTGTTACTTCTCCTGACTTGTCTCAACAATAGCAAGGAAAACACAGAGAAAGAGCCTTCTTATTTTTAGTCCACATGTCCTATAGCACTCTGCTACAGCCATTAAAGGATAATCCTTGTGCTTACTGGACTCCTGGATTGTCAGTATTTAGTTGCTAAGCGAAAATAGCCCATTCCCAGCCTAACAGCATGAAGGAACTTTGAGCTAGAGTGCATGCTCTGCAGACTGAATCTCCAAAGTGTGTAGCAGCAAAATTTAGCTGAACACTTTGGTATGAGTATTTGCAAATCTTGGATTTGTCCTATGTAACTTGGATCAAGTAGATGTTTTATTTCTACAGAACAAGGAAGGGCCGTGTGACTGGCATTAAGGAAGTGACTCGGCCAGATTGTGTTTCTATTCCAAAGTGTAGAGGAGATAACATTTCTGACTATGCATACAAACAAATAAAACTCCATAATATCTCTGATTAGGCAGATGTCTCCTACATTCACTTTTGGAAAGACAAACCACTTATGTACAGATTTTCAGAGGCTACAGGTAGCATAGAGGATTTTGGCTGGCATATTTAAATTGATGAAGTTTTCTAAGCAACAGAAAAGTCTTATTACACAACACTTTCTGTAGTAATCAACTACACATGTGGGTATCACATCTGGTAGAAAACATTTACATAATTGAGTAGCATTGGAGTTCAGTGGTATAGATAACCAATACACAGTGGCAATGTAAAGATCATTTTTTTTTGTTACAGCTAGTTTTCAACTACAGGAGACATTAATTTGCATCATTGGGGACGGCTTTTAACTGATTAAAAATAAATATTAAGTACTAGTTTATTAAAAGGATTTCAGACATGATGCAATTAAGAAGGAAGTAAACAGAGAAAAGACAGATGAAATCCTCATTCTTATCCTCCTGATTGAAAGGGGAAGCAACTGTGAAGGCATTTCAGCTTAATAGTTCCAAAATTTGCTAGTAATGGGAAAATCCTATCTTTCAAGATCTGAGAGCACTTGGAAGAGTTTGTCTAATGCAATAATTTTGTCATATCCTGGTGGTAACCATACAGAAATTATGTTATAAACCCTAATATTTCAATCATAATATATGCATGTCAAATCTTCTGCCAGTGTCTTCCTCCTCCATTCCTACCCCTTCCCTAAATGGTATGTACCGGCCTCTAAATTGACCATAAAATAGAAACATATTTGTGTGTGAGTAATAAGACTTGTGTGTAGGTGTGGGGAAAAAAAAAAAAGCTGTTTTCTAAAACTTCAGCAATAAGCATTTAAACTGAACCTGCTTTTGTGTTTTCTTCCCCTCTCCCCACATAGAGCCGATGGTGGTGTCAGTAATAATAGCTTTATCCTGCAGATAACTTCTGATTTGATTAATAAGAAAATAGAAAAACCTGTAAATGCAGATATGTCTAGCCTTGGAGCAGCATTTCTGGCAGGTCTTTCATCAGGTATGTGTATCTTGTATACAATAGGTGACTTTCTAATGCAGATATGTAGATAACAAAAATCAAGGAAAGAAGTGAATAATTCCAAATAATCATAAAATCATCCCCAAAGATTAGTTTTGTTATTTCTCAGGAAAATCAAGGTAAGTGGTGTTGACTGTTGTGTGATGCTTTTTACCCATATATGAGTATTTGATTGAGCAAAGAAACAAGAGCCTAGGGTAAAAAAAGACAATTAAAGGAACATACTCATACTCCTGACAAGCATATGCTTGTGAGTTTTAAGTAGGTGAATAATGACAGTGAGCTTAATGTGAAAAGTGCCTCTGCACAGGTTTGTAGGGGGTAGTTTATGTTCAGAAGGATATCCTGCCAGAGAAAGAAGTGTTGGCACCCCCTCCTTTCCCAAAGCCCCGTGGTCTGTATCCATTTCCATATTAGAACAGCTCCAAGCAGTACGTCGTGTGGATGGACAATGTGACCTGGAAGCTGCCGTGCTTGTGTGCAGCCATGTCAGTCACATGGAAGCTGTGTCCTGTCAGCTGTGTTTTCACAGAAATAAGCACAATAGACTTGCAAAATGAATTATTAGCAGAAAAAAATCCATCTTTACTCACATAAAATTAATATAGTTAACCAAACGTAAAGCTAAAAAAAATCTCAATTACTCCATGGTTATAATTAATGGTTTACTTAAATCATTACTCAGTGGTTTGTTTAGTATTTTTTAAATGGATATATGATTTATTGAATAGCTTTGATATGTACATAACACAATCTCAGGATAAAAATCTCATACTGACTAGGAATTGCTGAGTAATTAAAACTATAAGGAAGCTGTCTGAGATGTCCACTGCAGCCCTGGATAGACAAGAATGTTTCAGTAGTGTAAACTAATCTGAACAGGTAACATCGGCTGTTTTATGATGTATGTCCATTTTTCTGAGGGCAGAAAGAGGGTAACTAGTGCTAAATCCTGGTTTCTGTGGCTGCTCTTGCTTGAGAGGGACTTGTAGCTGAAACGACGCTGTTGATGAAACCTTAATAAACGTCAGTGTACCAGGGTTGTTCCTTGGAAAGTCTCCCAGTTAGGCAGATGTGCTGTTGTTAGAGTTCCAAACAAGTGGATGCTATTGAAATGGAGTTTCACAGTATAAAAAATATGCTTCCCCCTGAGAAATTTGTTGGTTCAATAAAAAAATAAGTTATGATTTCTTACTGTGTTTCTGCTTTGGATCTCTTGGCGATAAATTAAAACAACTCAAAAATAACATATTTGCAATTGAGCTTGAGAATGAACTTTCCATTTATAGGATTGTGGACTGACAAAGAACAACTAAAGAAGCTGAGGCGGGTAGAAGCAGTTTTTGAGCCCCAGAAGGACTCAGAAGAATACAAACCAGCTATGGATAACTGGACACGTGCAATGCAACATGCTCTGCAACACTGGTAGAGATAGATGTTTTAATGATGGAAAAGTTCAAGTGTTCAAATTAATCTTTATTAAAGTCTTGGAATCAACAGGCCATTAAAAATGAAATTTGCGATGGCATGTGTACGTAAAGTTATACGGTACTTGAGAAATCCCCGCTACTGCTAGATTACTTACTACTCTATAAGGAACCCCGCAATGGCCCTTATGACAGCTGTGGTCCAGCTGCAGCATTTGTGTCCCTTCAGTGACCTCCTTTGGGTGGCCCAGCTGCTTGAATCTTATAATCATGGATAGAGGTGGGGAGGGTTTTCCTATGATGGGTTTTCTACTGAGGAACTTGCCTTCCTTCTGATTGTTAAATCTTTGATATGTTAATCATCAAGGAATGTCAAAAGCACATATACTTTTCTAAGTGTTTCTAAGAAAAGTAAAAGGAGTGCTTGTGAGGTATTCCTTCTTTGTGCTAGATTTGACTGTGTTTAAAGATACCTTCCTGATGGGCTGTTGTCACGTTTTTGTTGATTTTTATGAGGGAGCATTAGAGCAAGCTGTGTGATGACCTTCTAGTGGTGCCTACCGATAAACACTAAATATATAAAAACAATGTCTTTTTGTACTGTTTAAAAAAAAGGAAATAAAACAAAAAACCTTTCTTTGTTCCAGGATATTTGTAGCTGGCAGTACCTATGCAGGATGTACATCACTTTTTTAAATTTTTATAAAAAGTTACATTGTTTTGTACTGTTAATACAAACATGTTAAAAGTAAATAAATACAGGTACTCTAATTCCTATAAATCTGTAATAATATTTTCAAGCCCATCATTAAGTTCTATTATTATTGGCTAAAATAGGGTCAACTTTATTTTTGAAGTTACTAATTTCTTTTATACATTAAAAATAAATTATAATTAAATAAATGTGTAGTTGATTATTCTTATGCATTTGTTTATCACTGATCTTACATAATTTCACCAGGAATATGCACAAAACAGTTTCAAAAATGTAATAATATTAAACATTTGCATTTCAGCATGATAGCAATGCAAGTCATAGGTGATGGTATTCCACAGGGACTGGACACAAGAAGAGGCTGAAAAACTGCCATCCACTAACTCTTGTGTGCCAAAACATGGATGGTCAAATCATGTCCCATTCCCTTGGCTTCTTTCCGGCACTTGCTGTGAGTTGGATTATCTACTCTAATTTGAAAAAGAATGCAGTTTAGACTTCATCTGTTATTCTTAGCTTTACTCACCTTTTGTTTTCATCCTTATTTTTATGATACTTTATCTAACAAGGATACATTCCTAATAAGGAAAGTGTTAGGAAAACATAAGAGTCACTCATTTCAGAGTTGTAAAACTGTAGTACCTCCAGTCTGTGCTCTATGTTGGCACTTTTTTTTTTCCCCGGCCCTCGTGGTATCATTCAAGTTGATGGAGAGCATGGGTGAACATGACAACCCTCGGTGCAGTCTGTACTCTCAAGAGCATGTACACAGGCTGCCCTTATCTCCTTGAAAAGAATCAGACTTTCACCAAGCATGGAGTGTAGACAGGCCCTGATCATGGGAGGAAAGCAAATTGTGCTCACAAGTACTTTTTCACCCAAGATAGTAGCCAAAGCATCACTGAACTAATTCTTCTTGTGAGCTCCATGTTCTGGGCTACCTTTATAGTTCTTCTAAGCCTTTGCTGGGAGCCCTCCCCACTAAGCAAATCTTAAGTGAATAGACCTGACTGTTCCTGCAGTTATTACAGCTGCCCTGGATATCTTATGTCATCTCATAATTTGATACTTAATGTAGAGCAGATCTCTCTACATCTTTACATTTAGCCAAATAAAGCTCTGACTTCCTTGAGATCATCTTTCTTTTATGAACATACTTCAATAGGAATCCTGACCTGAAGTCCCAGAAATGGATCTCCTTAATCCCTAGCCACGTGGCAGAGTGCTGTCTCTAAAATTTTCAAACTTTTATTTTTGGACTATGAAAATGTGGTCATCCATTCCCCAAGAGTCATAAGTCTGTTGATGACATTCCTTCCACTCCTTGTTCTGGTGTAAGAACATGTGGAACATTGTTCTGCTTCTGCCCCACGTCCAGCATATGATCTGCTTTGTCATCTCAGTCTTGCTACTAAAGAAAATTCTTGTTATGGGCAGGAAGATTCCTTGGCTGAGTAATAACTTAGTAGCCAAGGACCACAGGGTTAGTCTGGCATTTTGAGCAGAAGCCTGTGCTTTCTGGTCACTGCTGTTCTAAGCTGTTCCAGCTGGAGGAGTTCAGTTTCATCAAGCCTATCTACTATCCACTCAATAAACACTCCTTGACTTTTTATCTTCATTTCATAAATGTGTTTTTGCAAGGCTTGATTATGGTTCCCTTGCTGTGCTCAGCTGCAGATCTAATGGGAAGTGGGTAATTCTGAGGCGCCAGCTGAAGAGCTAGCACGCGCCTGGCTGCTGCGCCTTCTGGCTTGGGCCAAAGCTTTGGCTTGGCCAAGCAAGGGGCAAGAGACTCAAGCCCTTCGATACTCTTCTGTGTGCAGTGGACCTGCTCCCAGTAACTCCTTACAGCTGTGACTGTTTCTTCTCCATCAGGAAATTTAACCCGATTTCCTAACTTCACTGCAAATTAAAGTTGTAGAAGGACATCATTGCAATCACCTGCTGAGCCTTTCAAAGGAGCTTTAAGGTTACTTGGTTCTGCTAGGATGAGGTTTAAAACAGTATCTCTCTCAAACTGCGAATGAGATGGGTCCTTTCTTCTGTTTCTTCCCTCCTCTGTAATGGTTAAAATGCATAGTTTATTATGTTCATAATCAATTACAGTATCGAACTTCAGCTTAAAATTTCTTACAGCAAGACAAAGGAGACTGAGGCTATTTAAGGTCAAGTATGTATTCGGCATAGGATAACCTGCTGAATAGTGCAATGAACCTGCTAACCTGGTTTGTGTTTTGCTTCCTTCTTTTCTAAGGCAGCATATGCCTTCGTCACCGCTGTGATTGGAGTCTTTGGAGAACACACCACAGGTTGCACTTTTTTAAAGCTTTCACGAAGGTGGCCTGTGTAACTACAAATACAGATAAAGGTCTTGCATGTGAGGAAGGTTAGATGACAAAGGGAAACTAAAACCACGTCTGCAAGCTACTGGATCTGTGCTTAATCTTTTGTTGTGAGCATCCCCAGCAAGTAAATACATGGTTTTCACTTGCCTCATCCTTTTTTAGTGTGGGATTAGAGTGACTTTGTCTTGCAGAACTTTTAAGCCAGGATGTCCTGGGCAGCCTCTCCGGCTCTGTAATACAGCTGCCCTTTACATAATGATACATCCTTACTTTGAAGGGAGGTCAACAGCCTGTTTTCTTTATGCACACACACATATATATATATATGCATGTGTACATACATGTACACATGTTATTCTGTCGATGTTCTCTCTTTAGTGCTGCCCATCTCTCCCCTCCTACGCAAGGAGAGGAGGGAAGCGCTAAGCGCAGGTCGGGCTCGGGTGGTGCCCAGGTGCCTGCGTCTCCCCGCGCTGAAGGCGCCGCTCTGCCGGGGGCAGCGGGGGTGCCGGGGCGGCCGCCCGCCCGCCCGCAGCGCCTGTGTCTCGCGGCGGGGAGA
>JAWLRI010001075.1:1264072-1283010 GCA_034781795.1 Crypturellus tataupa
TGCTCGGGGCGGCTCGCGGCCCTGCTCACCCGCCGCGCGGCTGCCCCGCGGGACGCGCTCTGGCGGGGGGGGGGGGCACCGGCGGGCAGCTCGGTAAAACGGAACAAGAGCCGGGAGTGAAGGCGGCCGCGGCGCGCGCAAAGATGGAGCCGCCGCGTAAATAACGCTGTGGGAACGCGGAGCGACGCGGGCAGGGAAGCGCGGAACTTCCCTGCGGTGGGAGCGGGGATTCGCCTGGGAAGCGGCTGCTTCCTGGAGCACGGGGAGCCCTGGCAGCGCCCGCGAGCTTCCCTCGTGCGCTGCCTCCTCCTGTAGCTGCGGCTTGGCGGTTCCTTTCCTCTGCCAGCGCTATCCATAGGGGTTACTTGGTGGGATTTAGCAGGCAGGCTGTGTACGAAGGAAAAATGATCACTTGGCCAATCTGTGTAGTGCTGGAACCAGTTCGGTTATTTTAATAAAACCCCATTAATACGTCTTATAGTTGATGAATCTATTTTTGGTGCTACTCCTGACATATTTTAAGCTATGCTGATAGGAAAAAAAAAGTCAAAAAATGTTATGCGATATTACTTTAATTGCGACTTGATGTAATCTTTAATTAAAAAATAGCTGTATACTACTATGAACTTACACTACTGAAGGAGAAATGAATGGATTATTCTCATGTTTCTGTACTCCCCAGGTGAAATCTAAGTCATTTGATCAGGATGTATCTTATTTTCTACAGAAAACATGTCATTTTATGTATGGAGTAAAGCCTCGTGATTGATGGAAGGTTGGTGTGGAAATACAAATGCAGCACTGTATTCTGAAGTTAATATTTGTTCCAGTGTTACATATGTACAAAAATGTTGTCCATAGTCAAGTCCTGAATTTAGGAAGCTTCTGTTCAAAATAGCAGCTAGTATGTTAAATATCGCACTTTGAAGGAGCACAAAAGACTATGGAGAAGTTCATGCTATAGAAAAGCCTTAACAGAACTAGTCAAAGGAGCGGGGGGGAAAAAAGTGCAAATCTCTTTTCTTTGACAGCTTTCTTGTCACAGGGTCAAGTCCCTGTGCTAGAAGTCAGAATAATAGTTCAAATGATTTAGTTATATGCCAAGGGAAAAAGGGAAGTTATTAAATGTTAGCAAGATTATCTCATGTGGGTTGAATTTAAGAGTGGTCTTATTTTACTGTCAAATTCATTGGGGTTTCTTTCAACCACTTCCTGTTTGTACAGAAATCACTATTGTTGCACAAAGAACAAAGGGAATTTAACTATTTATTTACTGATATAGATAACTTTATAGGAAATATGCATTACTGATAGGAGGGCTCTTTATTGCTGCAGCAGTTTCTGATTGGTGTTTTCACTTTACAAAGAGATAAGGGATAGTTTTCAGGACATCTTGAACCCAGCTGTCTGGTATGGAAGGGGGAGACTAAACAGCTTAGTTGGGCAAAAGGCAAAGTGCTGTTTTGCAAGAGATCTAATGCTACTTGAAATGTCTTTGGCTTCTGCTTTTGTGTTTGTTGGACACTGTCATAGGGGCCTCTTCTGCAAGCATGATCTGATGCATGACAGTTGTGAGCTACTACAAAATGAAGATAAAGCCTAGCCTTTGGAGCATCTTTCTGGGAGTTTGTCTAAAGGTCGTTACAGCGTTAGCCAAAAGAAGAGCCTGAATTCCAACTTTCCATCCCCTTCAGGAGCGAATCGTGTTCATTGGTTTGAGCGAGCTGCCAGCTTCATGGTACCTACAAGAGTTTGCTACAGTTCTCTGAAGGCAGGGGGTGATTAGTAGCTTGAGATGGGTAGGGGAGAGCAACTGCAGCCCATGCTGTGTAATTACCAACACTTACGCTTGTGGTCCTAGCGTGGATCAGAATAGGTTTCTCAGTTATAGTTAGTCTAACTTGGTTCTTGGAATTAGATTTCTTTGATTCACTACCTTGAAATAGCAGTCTTAGCCCTGTCTTTAATCTGCTGCATGTTCTTAAATTGCTTCTTCTCCATACTTTTTTGATATAATGATTAAGGATTGCTCAGCCACCTTTCTAGCTAAATCTCTAGGACATGATGACTAGTGAAACAACAGTGAACTTTAGACAGGAAAAATAAACTGTCCTTTTTCTGGTCTAATGCAAGGAATACACTTTTGGAGTTTCCATGTAGAAAGCCAGTGTGAATCAAGTGGACAAGATTATCATAAAATTAAGGTATTCAGTGGAGAACAATCTTTGGTGGAATGATAGTACCCATATTAGATCAAAGTTCATTGTGTAGAATGTGTGCTGAGGGATCTTGAGAACTAGGGATATGCTGCCTGTGCCAGGTAATGCTGTAGGAAGGTGGAGGTGCAGGAGGGAGTGGTAGTTCTGATACTGAACTTCCTGTTTTGAGTCTTTTTTTCTTTTTTTTTCTTTTTTTTTAACATCTGTTATTAAAATTAAATTCAGTCTTTTTTCTGTTATTTGACTTTAGACTATAGCTGTCTTGTAGGATAGTGAGGTAGGAGTAAGTGATCTTCCACTTACAGTTTTATTGGAACTTTTTGATACTTTGATTTCTCATGTGAAATTATGATTTCCAATAAAAGCCTCTACAGATTGTTTGAGACTTTTAAAATATATTAATATGTAATATTAATTGCATAAGAATCAGCATAAGCAAATGAAACTATATGCTTATAGTAGTTTACTTGGCAAGACGTGAAGATGTATAGGTATCAAATGACCTTTGGAGAAGTTAGTAGAGTTTTTAACAAACTCTAGAAAGCACAGCTTTCTAGAGTAACATATTTCTAGTGAAACTAAAGTAGCTATTAAATGAAAAGTACTGATAATGGAAAATAATTTCTCTTGGATCTAGCTGTTCATTTGGTCCTGCTGCAGAAACTTTTGGCTTCCTAGAACATAGTTTATGAGTGTGGTGCACAGTGTTACCTCTATTTTTGAAAATTATGGAAATTCTTTGAGGTTTCCAAATTATTTGCTTTTCATAATAGACAACTATGCAATAGCATCTTAGCGTATGTGAGTGATCCAAAGCTAGGATGCCAGCCATATAGGATCACATGTTAAGAGTGATTGAGCTGTCAGTCGTCTACAACTGTTAGTGCTCCAGGTAGATATTTGTTAGCTACGTATAAATTAGCTACTGAAAAAATCACAACTACTGAAACAGCTTTTGAAAATTTTCTTTATTGAAATGTACAGAAATGTTTAGAGTGTTTTACCACCAAGTTAAGGTTGAAAAGCTTTAATGTAATGCTTTAGTCAACTCATATAATATTGACTATTCTAGTTTGTTTTCAGTTTCTGCTGGAAGATGAATGCTGCTGTATATAAATGCACTTGGTTGTAAACTACAGCAGTTCAAGCGCTGACTCAGTTTCTTTCTTTCTGATTTAGTGGTAACATTTACTAAAGAGGCAGAGATCCTCAGGCCTGATCCTGAGAACTTCTTAAATCACTTCAGCATGAATTGCAGAGCCCCTTTATAGGTGTCTTTGAAGACAATATGCAGAACTACCACTGAACTTCAATCTTCCTGGTGCGCAGTCTTTAGTATATTTGATATGATGTGAACTGCCAGGCTTTTCTTGGAACTCCTAAGTGGACCACTGATTGGTATAGCTTCTAAAATAAGCCTTTTAATAAAAATGATGATCCTTTTCTTTTAGTGTGTTGTATATTATTTCAACCTGTCGAGAATGCTGCGAACATCAAGCTTTTCACAAACATTGGTAAGAAGAAGCAGTGATGGTAATTGAGGTTATGCTCCTCTTATTCTTGAATAGCTGATCCTTTCCCTACATTGAAGGAAATATTTGCACTCACAGCATGAGGTTGTTGTTACATTCTTTAGACCAACATCCATTTGTGACTGTAATTCTGCTCTTGCAGTTTTTTCTTCTAGAAGTTAGGGCTCATTTCTTTGTTCAGAAAGTCATGTTTCTCCTGTTTCATTGAGTTCCTGTTGTTGGCAGGTTTGTTTGGGTCAGAAGAACAAATGTTTCGGTTCTTGTAACCTCTTTAATTCTTTTGTTCAGGTGATTCCTGTGTTAGGATCCATGAAGTGCCTGTATCTTCTGGCAGGGTCTCTGGGAAGGTAGCTTTGATAGGAAATCATAATCCCGATTCCATGGGTATGGGTTACAGAGTGTGTTTTGCATGAATAGGTGACTATTTTCATTTGCTGTTTTGCTATCAGGGATTTCACCCCAAGATGCAAGTGATAATATGAGGAACGAATAGGTTGTATGTTCAAAATTAGGTTGGCAGCTTACTACAGATACATTTTAGTTTATAGCTTTGAACTGCTAGTGAAGTTGATAGCTATTAGTGAGTTAAAGAATTCATCCACTACAGTGCATAGATATCTGGGGGAATTAAGGCCTTAACTGAAAGCAAGTCTATGAGTGTTTGCTAGCAGCATTAAATTTAATGCTTTGAATGATGATACATTAACTTACTAAAGAATATTAATGGTCATCCAGATATTAAGCCTTTCCCATGGGAGCAATAGTTGGAATTACAGGAATAACTTTAATTGACCTATAACAGAAACTATGGTGGACCTAATTATTATGAAGATTAGGAAGTTAGGTGCCAAAGTGAAACTGAAAACCTTTTGTGCATGAGCTCTGCATATATTTTATGGAAAGAATTAAGCAATTTTTCCCTTGATTATAAACTCAAACAGAGTATGTTTCTGTTTTCCCCTTGAATGTGCAGTCCAATTTTTGTAACCGTCAGTGTAATTATACAGCATATTATAACTTTAAATATATTTAAGGCAATAAATCTGTATGTATACAATTGAGACACTTAATTTGAAGCTGTGTATTGATTCTGTATAGTAGACTCAGGTCATCTGTAAAAAGCAAATATTATGTCTACTTCATCCTCTTTAAGAAATTGAGAAAGCTAAGATCTGAAAACAAAACTCCGCATAACTTCCTAATAGTTCTTGCAGCATGCACACACACCTGTGATCTCTCCAGGAGCATGGAGTAGTCTTTGTAGAAACACGCCACATCCAACCTCTTGTCACTTTTCAATCCTTAAGTAACTTTTCAGTAGCTTATATATGATTTTCAGAGATGGAATGTGGTTTCACAGAACAGGGCGAATTGATCAAACGACTTAATAAATGTGAGAATTAACTATGATGACACATAGTTATCCACACAGTTATCCAAGCACACAGGCTTGGGTGATCATCAGGGAAATCAGTGAGTTGCAGCAGGCAGAAAATTACTTTCTTCTCACTTTTTTCTCCTATTGCTGTCCCTACAGTACAGGGAGCTCAGTTGTCTCCTTGAAGATGGGGCAAGTGAGGATAAGAGTTGGTTAGAACAGGCATCATGAGGGAGGAACAGCAAAGTACTGAAGGTAGGAAAAGTGGAAGATCCCCTTTAGCAGTGACTGCAGCGACAGGATCTTAGATTGGTACAACTTGTTCTGTGAAATTGCACCCTCTAAGTAATATTTCATTGTGTAATCAGTATTTCAGAGTTTAGGTACCCTTAGAAATATCCCTCGTTTCTTTTTCTTCTATTGTACTAAATTATTGCTGAAGAACTATGAAATTCTTTGTAACTTTACTCTTCAGTGAATACTGTCATAATCTTCAGCCTATACCAACAGCAGAGTTAGTAATATCTTTAAACTAGAACAAAGTTTTTAGCAAATTATAAGCAAAATGTAGGAAATAGTCATTGCAAATTTTTCTCCATCATCAACTTCTTTATCCTTATAAAACATGGTGAGCTTTAGTTAAATACAAATGTAAAATTATCTACAGTTCATTGAATGTTAAGATCCTTCCAGCTACAGGTTATTGAAATAAGCACATCTCAACACAATAATTTGACCTTTTCATATATCTGTTGATGTAGTGATAATTCTAGAAATTTTAAAATCTCAAAAATAAGTTATTGCAAGAAAAAATTAACACAGCATTCTGTGATGTGCCATATAGTATATAAATTCATGGTAGGAAGAAATTTGTTGGAAATTTTAATAGGCAAAAGAATACTCTATTCTGCTGAGCTTCTTAATTGAAAGAGGAGCTAATATGTATGGTTGCCAATGGACAAAGACTGTTACCAAGATATTATGCAGACATTTATGTAGAACACTAAGTTATTTTCACTTGCTAAAACTAAATGTCTTAAGACAAAAATTGTGGAAATATGATATGTTCTTAACTGTCTGGAGCAGTGACTTTGAAAGAAACTGCAGCTAATATTTCTAAGCATCGATGTGGACAGGAGTAACATCTATAAACTCATGAAGAATCTTTAATATCTTTTCTAAGTGTTTCATGAATGTCAGGCTTCAAGTATTTTATCTAAAATGACAGTAAGCTGTTTTGGGGAATTGAAACAGCCTTCAGCTGAGGTTCAAGCACTCAGAAATTATGCTACATGTTTAATTTAGCTATTTCCTTACTTGAGTGATAAGGGCTTCCTCATTAATTTTGATTTTCCTGGCTTCCTCATTAATTTTGAAGTACGGCATAAGTGCTGCCCCTATTCCTAGCTATATCATTTAGAGTCAACACTTGCTTTGGGCATGTCTAAGAAGTAGAGCTGGGTTCTAGATTGGTGGGGTTTGGGTCTAGGGCGGGCATAGCATCAAGCTACTCAGCGCTGTCGGCACTGGGCAAGCAGCAGAACTCTGGGCACAGCCATGACTTCAATATGTCAAAAGCCATGTCAAATGTTAAAGCCATGGAGACTTTGGACTCCTTCAGCTATGTAGATGCCAAATGCAAGTTGAATACAGAGATTTTAGCATTTCTAGAATTATTGCTATACTTATAGATATAAGGTCGAATTATCTTGTTGAGATACATTTATTTCAATACCTTGTAGCTGGAAGGATCTTAACAATCAATGAGCTGAAGATAATTTTACATTTGTGTTTAATTGTACTCTGGGATTGTGTTTTCATGTCACTTCGATATCTGCTCAGACCTATTTTTATTCCTAGTCACCATGTTATTCAAGATGCTTAGTAGCTCCTGTCATTGCTGCTGTTGTCGGTAGTAAACAGTAATATGTGCAATAACAAGGATAAGTGTGCTGATTAGTAGTAGTGGAAATGCAGTTTTGGCGACGAATTTTGAAAGTACTGAAATTAAACTTGTTCGCTTGTTGTCTGGATATGTTGCATGAAGTTCTTAAGAATACAGTTTCCCTGACAGCTTCTTAGCAAAGCAGACGAAGTGGTGCTTATTCATTATTTAAGTGATACACTTTATTCTAATTAAACTTGCATGCAGGCTTCAGTTATTTTCTTCAGATGTTTTGTACTGTGTAGCCTTGAATCTTTATTACTTTTGCTGTCAAGAGGTGTCAGTCTCTTTGCTGTGACAATTCACTGGAATTTTGCTCAAATGCAGGAATTTGGAAGAAGCTGATCAATCTTAGATATTTATTTGTTTTCCTTCCTTCTGATTTCCCTTAAGGATTCAGGTGATTCCTCAGAATTACAAGGTAAATGCTTCACTTTCAAATTGGATTCAGATAGCTCTATCTTTCTTTTGAATTGCAGTTTAAAACAGTCATTGTCTTTTCATTTTTGTGAAATGTGATAATCAACTTATTGTACTATGATTTTATAGATTGCAGTCTTTCAGTGATATGAAAACTATAAAAATTCTAGCACTTCAGAATCAGCTAGTCCTAAATGGTTACTCTATCAACATTTCATACATGGTTTTATTAATAGCCATACTTGGCTGAAACAAGTTGAAGCACTATTTGTACTTTGTCAGTGTCTTTCAATCTTAAGAGCTCTATATGAGATGTAGCTTTTTAAACACATCATTCTTTTCAAATTTTTAATTTTTAATTGAGTTTAAAACTCCTGGTGTGATGTGGCAGTCAAGTTACTGGGATTTGCTTTGTTCAATCTCTGATTGCCTTGTGTGTTATCTAGCAGAGGTTTTGAATCTGTATGGTTGCCCACAGTAAAAGCTGGGAGGGCAGGAGGAAGTTGTAGTACCTGCAAGACATTCATCATGCAGATCATGGTGGGAGTTCTTCAAATGTTTCCAGTCCTACCTTCTTTTAATATTATTTTCAAAATAAAAATTATTGTGTGGTAGCTGAAGATGGTGACTTATTTCCGACTCTCTATTGACTAATTGAATACATCCCTTAGTGGCTTTTTGAAGTTCTTTGTTAAACAACAAGCTAGATGGGACATGGGAGTTCCTGTCTCTGTTGGTTTGTACGCAAAGTTTTTTCTGTCCAAGTCATCTGAAGAGAGCTCAAGGATTAAAAAAAAAAAAAAAAAAAAAGACAAATCATAGAAGTTATCTTATGGAAATGTAAAATCCTTATTTTAAATTACATAAACTTGATAGCAAAGTTGTATTTGTTTCTTGGAATACCTGCAGATATTTCCACTAAAATTAGTCCTTTTTAAATATCAGTTGCTTATAAAATAATAATGAAATCTTGGATAATGAAATCCTTCTAGGAACAAGATGGGAGCATGCTTCCTGGGAACAGGTGGAATTCTGATCAATATTTGGTAGTCGGAAATTTTACCAGTCTGAAAACTGAGATACAATGAGGCAACTTATGTAACAGGTGGTCTAATCCATGCAGACACTGTGCATAAATTACTAGCTAAAAACTGAGCTTGTACTAACGAGGCAAGGAATATTTTTGTTACTCCTCTCTTCAGAAATCAGCCTTGTAATACTACCCTAGCTTGAAAGGTAGTAGTAGGGCAGAGAAGAGTGTGTAGAACACAGGCTATTTTTCAGTGCAGGAGCTGGCATTATATAGGTTTATTTTGTTCAGCTGTGAAATGGAGGTATGTGGTGAGCTAGAGGAGAATCTCTGTGTGGTGCTTGTCTGTGTAAAGGTATGATATATCAAGTATTGGGAAGAATTTGAGAGAGGATAATTAAAAGTGAGGCAAGTTAGCTACAGCTCAGTAATGGACAAGAACAGAAAACGGACTCTTCTAGTGTGAGGCTTTATTTTTTTCCTCCTCTTAGGCTTTAGCCAATATGTATCTCTTAAAAGAATAACTTAAAGCAAAGTATTTGGACCACCGAAACTTAAATCTACAAAGGAATTATATATTTTTTTCTGCAGATAACTGTTGTCTGTTTTGTAGTGTGTCCATTACCTGGATCCAGATTACGTACTACTGACATTTCAGTATAGATCTGGCTTTTAACCTATAAGGAAGAGTAGGTATAGATATCTATATTTTGTAAGCAGAGATTTTGTAAGTGTAGACATATATATTTGTAAGTAGAGATTTCTATATATCTAGATATTTAAAATTTATAAAGAAGAGTAAGTATAGATACTTATTCTTGTTCTGTTTTTGGTACCTGGAGCTTGATAATCTAGGCCCTTTAATACCTAGACTGAGCTTTAATGTTACTGACATGAGTAGTTAGGTAACATATGTTGCAGAGGAAACTGCAGCTCAAATTTTGCAATATGCATTTAGTGCAGTTCAGTCTGCTCCCTCTACTGTACAATATTTGACCAAAAGGCAAAAATCATATGGGTGGATTATAAACCAAGGCTTGGATTATGAAGTTTCCCCTTAAGTTAAAGAGACCTTAACTTAAGTTTTAACCTTAAGTTAAAATAAAGCAATCTCTGCGTTATGTGCCTTGGGCTGTAAACCTTTATTTATGCAGCTTCACTTTAGTAGAGACCAGTTTAAAAAGACAAAAGTAGAGTTTTATGTTTATCTGTCTGTATGGAGAAAGCTGTCAAACAGCAATTGGGAATGAAGGGAATCTCCGTTTTTAGAGTTTTGAGACCATCTGTGTCGGTTCTTTTGTCTGAACCTGACAAGGGGTCATGGCAGATGGTGGGGTCACAAAGTCTGGCTTCTTGAGCTTGACAAAATGTGTTCACAAAGCTGGAAGAATACCAACTGTTTGCACTGGCTGAAGAGCATTGTGGCAAAAGATGGTAGCAGTTCACGGACAATACCTTCTGGATCACTAAACTTGATGGCAAATAACTTGTCAAAGATGAAACTAGTTTGCATCACTGTAAACAAGTTAAACCTACTTACCAAATGTATTCTTTACTGGGTTTTATTTGAGGAAATTACTTGTAAAGGTTCTTAAAGCAAGACAGTAAAAGCAAACTACATGGTATGCTTTGCCCAGAGCTCCAGATGATGTGTTTGGAGAGTGTGTGGAAGGGGCAAGAGGATGGGAAAAGACCCACAGATCCTGACTTTCAAACACTATAGGGATTTGCCGCCCTGCACTTCACTGAAGAGCAGTTCAGGAATTTGCTCTTTTCCACAACAACTGTTTCATGGCATTTCTGTGGTTCTGCAGATTTCAGGATTGCTGCACAGATCAAGTAGTCTCATTCCCCAAGGGTGTGAATAGATCTCTGCCTCACACAGATAGTGTCCTGTTTGAAGTCAGGGAAGATCCCTTCTTTCACAATCTGTTTGAAAGCATTAGACCTCTCCAGCATAGCAGTCCCCGTGCATGTTAGCATCATTTCTCCATCATGTTACTGCCTAAAACTTGGCTAATACAAAAATGCATTATAAAGGATACTCATTCAGCAGTTGACACTTTTACTTTTTTTTCCTACTTAAAATAGAAATTCTCATTATTTTAAACTTTTTTTGTATAAACATTGAATATACAATAGCAATTGTGCTTGATTTAGAAAGTCCAATACCTCCTTATGTTGTTTGCTCAGAAATGTACTGTTGATTGTATTGAGGCTGGTGATAAATCTCAATTTTGAGGTGTAGAATGATAGTAACATTGTAGTGAATCTAAACTGTTTGTCATGGATGGCAGTTGCTCCCTTTGTTTTGTTTTGTTCCAAAACTTCTTGCTTGTTTCATAGTTTTTATTTTTGCATCCATTATTTATATCCTCTGCTTACCAAAAAATGGGGGTTGTCTAGCTTCTAGCAGGTGGGCAAAATTGATGGAGTAGTTTGTTTATCAAGCTTTCCTGGTAAGTCAAGCCCACAATTTATCACTTAGCTTTATATATATATATATATGTGTGTGTGTGTGTGTTATTCTTCCTAAAGTGTTATTTGTAGTTCAGATAAGTTTAAGACCAAACATTAAGTGTAAAGAAATGAATTCTTTCTGTCTTCCGGCTTATCACATAGAAAGGATACATTAAAATTTAGAAGCTTTCACTGGAAAGTGGCTTAGTAGACAGAATTGTGTAGTTTGGGTAGTGGTCTGGATTTCTGAATAAGCGAAGGAATCTATATAAAAGTCCCCAAATCTAGTACTCTTTGGACTGTCCAAACCCAAGAATGCAGTGTGTGTCAGGGATGCATGTACTACTAAGAACCATTTTGAGTACTTTTCTAAAAGGACCATGAAGATACTGGCCATTCTCAAAGCTGGCATAGGTTAAGATGCAGGGGAAACAGTGTTAATTTACACATGCCTTTGATCTAGTGCTGTCTGCTGTTAATGATGATGACCCACAGCTGGTAACTAGCACATGATTTTGTGGAACTGATTTCAGACTTGAAAGTGTGAAGACCTCTCCCTCTCTTATGCAACCAGTTGCAGTTCAGTTGTCTTCTGTAGTACATTTATTAACAAAGTAGTCCTTTCAAAGTACTTAAAGTTTTTGTCAAATTACGTTTTTCTTTAAAAGAGTTTGTGCATTGATCTGTACCTTGTTTTCATTTGTCTGTTTTATAAATGTTTCTGTGAGGCTCCTTTTTTGATTTAAAAAAAGTCATTTTAAGTATTATTCGGTATAGCAAAATTTTTGTTTTTTCATGGAATGTTTAATGTAATTCTCATTAAAATATTAAGTCCATAATACATGGTTAGAAATTTCCTAAAATATTATATATTTGCTGTTTACGTATATTTTATATTAGTTCCTACATCTCATAGAGAACTTTTGGTATCTGTAAAGATGGAAATGGGAACTTTCCCTGCTGCATGAGGTTAAATAAATAATGGGATGAATTCATTTCCAGTTTTTAGAATCAGTCTGCAATAGATATAAATGATTACATGGATTTAATTATACTTCTTTAGTAATGATATAACATATTATAGTTGGACCTCTATACAGCGTGCTTTGCATCTATGACTTTTCCAAGCAATGTTAATGATACTAATCTTTGCAGAATCGTAGTATTCTGGTGATTTGCTGTTATTAAAATTGATCAAATAAACAAAAATACCCCAACGTACCCCACAACTACGCAAGAAACCATCTAGTACCCTCTGGAGTTGCAGGGTTTCAGATAGACAACTAAGTAAAGATGTGTTTTAACTAAGATGTTTTTAATTAATTTTCTTGCAGGATGTTCAATTTAAAGATTCTTTGAAGATGAAAAGGGATATCTTATGGTTTTACGGAATATAAAGCAATATTGTCTGACATGACGGCAAAAAATGTAAGTTTATAATTGTGACGTATTATTTCTTTATATTGGTGTGCTGCTAGTTATTTCTGACCTTCAGAATTTGAAGGGGTTTGTGTTTTGGTTTCTTATATAGACAGGATTTTTGTATCCTACACACACTCTTACCACCTACAGTATTTTGAGACATTTAAGCTAACCAAAAGTTCTTTAGGAATATGGGGTTTAGTAAGCTATAGGACAAGTGAACAGTGGGGACAATTCTTTATTCTAACACTTGCTCCCAACCTATCAGAGAGCTGCTTATTTTACTGAAGCAGCTCAGCTTTGGACCACAGAAAATCCTTCTGGTCTCAAAGCTCTAGAAAAAGCAGGAAGAGAGCGTATTTCTTTCTGATGTTTCTGCAGTCCTGGTTCTTAGACTGCTGAGGGCCATGTGAGGATGGATTGTATTGTGGAGTTCAGGGGTTGTATCTTTGCTCCCCTATCCATAGTTCTGGAGAGGCTTATGAATTAAAAACATCCTGACCTTAATTTTCTGCCTGAATAGCTGTGCTTCTTGATGTATACAATTTATATAGCGAACAGTTTTGATTAAGCTTGACAGTCAGTGAGTAGAGTATTACTTTGGGCATTGAGCAATTTACCCATTGGCTTTCTTTGGGAGGTTATCCTGTCAAATTAAATCTGAAAAGGTTTGGGAACCAACATCAACATGATTAAAGCAGCAAGAACCTCAGAATAAAGTGTACATATTTGGTTAGCTTAATGATAGGGTTTCTAATTTGATAGGGGTAATAATTTGGTTAATTTAGATCTCCAGACTTGGAAATTTTTATTGTTAAATAATATCATTTGGTGTGCAACTCCAAGTGGATTTTGGTATGCTTATATTTATTTGATTCAAGCTGACGAAGCCAAAATATATATATATATGTGGAACAACTGTTGGCTTGCTTGCTTTTTAGATGCAGCTTGCTTTTCCTTTGCAGAAGGATAGAGGAAGAGCACTTTCTAGTATCTGTTTTTTGGAATGCTCCTTAAGGGTAATTTGACCTTCCTTGGAAAGAGTTCTGACCAAAACAGTTATGAATAACAAAATGTTGATTAGAAGTTATAGATTCTTTTTGCTCACCCTATAGAATCTACACGGATGTAACTTCAGTTTCCCTCTAATAATGGTTATTTCGCTCTTTGCTTATGTTATATGATACCTTTTCTTTACCTGTCTCGTACTTCCACTCTTAGCTGTTGTTCAGGTAGGAAAGTCTCACAGAAGTGCTGAGAAATGAAGGAGGAGAAAAAATTAAACCAAACACACATTAAAGTTATTTTTAGGACAAAATAAATGGCATTCCTCAAGTGTATTATTTGAATAAAACTTAATTTTGATTGTCTAGTCTTAATTTATGTACATGTACTCTTAAAGGTATTCGCTGTGATTTCTCAAGTGGTGGATGGTTTATCATGGATGAGGTTAGTTGGATAGCTGTGAGAGCTCTCCTTTCTCATGTCAATGTGGAAAACTGCTTTAACCGCTGGTTAAGTAGGTGCCAGCTTTGCATGGGAATAGATGTGGGACACTTGCATCATCAGTGTTGGTATCTGGGTTACTGTTAGCAAATAACTAACAGCTAAAGACAGAAACTTGCCAAAACACTGTTTCAGTTTGATCAGCACTGACGTTTGGCCTATGTTTGATCCCATTAAACAACAATAACAACAAAAAAGAGTGGGCCTTTTAGGCACACTAGATCTTCACCCCTGTGGTTTCCCGATCTTTTTGTGAACCTCCAATTTGAAATCCTCTTTTATTTCTTGTGGAGACAGGAATCCTGAGGAGAAACTGATATTGCTATATAGTGCCAGGCAGAAGTGTATGACCAGGCAGTTCTGGCTCTTCATCTTGACCTTGCATCTTTTGTGATTCTTTCAATACAATGAAAGGATTGCAGTGCAACCTTAATAAACTTTTCCACCTTGATTGCAGCACAAGCCTTCAGATGGAAGAACACCAGAATACTTTTGTTTTCCATATATACTACAAAACCAGGAAAACAAATGGAGAAAGATTGCATATCTTCTTACGTTTTCCCCATGCTCAATGTAGATATTCACAATAATTTTCCCTGCAGCACACCACCTTTACTACCTATGTACCATTGCCACCTAGTGGAAAGGAGAAAAAAAAAAAAAGCACGCAAAAAAGATTTTTTTTTTTTTTTTTGTGAGAAAAGATTTCCATAAGAGTCCAAGAAACAAACATCCAGAGGTGCAAGTGTGTTGTGATACAGAGCCGGGATTGTCATCAATAACTGCAAAACATTAAGTTTGGGGAGCAACTGTGCTTGTAGAATTATGCATGAAATCACTCTTGCTCTTTAAAATTCAAAGCATTTCTCACAGACCAGAAAAATGCTAATTTTATTCTTGGTGTCATATTTTCACAGATCATTCAGGTGATTATCACAGATCAACAGGTGATCTGTCTTGAATTGGAAAATATACAATCTATTTATTGAAAAAGAAATCTTTCTACTTGTTTTTGCTAGGCAGATGCGTCAAAGCCATTTGGAATCGTTATTAGTGTCGTATATATTGTGCAGTATATTATACAGGGACTTGAAGAAATTGTGATTCTTTACTTTGAGACATGATGTATTTCATCCAGGTGCTGCTCCCCTAGTGATGAAATGGAGAATATTATTTTGTGGATAAAATTCTAGCCCTGAGTGCAAAAAACAGTGCAGCAACTGCTAAAGTTAATACGTTGTTCCTGGGGAGGGGGGGATAGTCTTTGAAACTGTTGGAGAAGAGCTTGTCACTATGCTGGCTGCTGATTTTAACCCTACAAAGAAATCACTTGATAAATAAGTTATGTGGCTGAACCTAGCAACTGTATGGTAGTTAGTAGCATTTTCTTTGTTTGGAGATAGTTTATTTTAGTATTATGATACTACTGTTTCATTTGTTTATAGTCAAATGATTCTCATGTATTATCATTAAAGTTGTAATAAGTGGCCCTAGCAGTGTGTTCCATTATTACAATGTGCTTTTGTAAATTAAAGTAAATATTTGATTCTTATTGTTTTTTTTTCCTTACCTTAGATACCCAACCCTTTGTGCCAATTATTTACAAAAGTACTACATTCTTACTTTTTTAAGACCTTTTGGATTTGGCTTAACTGCCTACTGGAGGAATCATGCTCTGATTTCTGAGCAGATTCCAAAGGTGCTCAGTCCCTCCATACTGACCACAGCTTCCACCTGGGAAGCAAAACAAAATGCCTTGGTGAGTGGAGTTTGTTAACAGTCCCACCTGCCCAGTCTGCAGCTGCAGAATGCGGCCTCCTTTCCTGCTGCTGCTGGGCCTGCCCCTCCTTATCTGGCATCTGATGGATTTTACAATCTCTAGGTCTCTCTCCCACCTCAGTCAGAAACGATGAGATTTTTGTTTGTTTTGTTTGTCTGTTTGTTTCTATAGCATGCTTTGCATACATGCCAAAATCTGTGATGCACCATTCTGTCCTGATCTAAATCCTCTCTGTGTCCAGGAATTTACCCTCAAGGTAACACAGCAATTCTGGAGACTGGGGAATGTTCAAAATGCACCAACAGTCACATCTCCTCAGCCCCATAGGTCTTATGGCTGAGTACCAAGTATACTGGAGATGGGGCAGTTTCCTGCTGTGTTACAGGTGGCAGCTGCTCCCTGTGACAGAGGTGACAGTGACATGGGTTATGTGTAGTACTGTATCAGCATACTGAGAGGTTTTTCTAAATTAAATAACTTAATTAAAAACTTAATTATAACTTAATTGCTTTGGTCCTCAGCCTCTCTTTAGACTGTACTAACTACAGGATTACAGTGTTTGGAGAATTTAGAGCAGGTGTTCCATTCCTCTTTGCTTTTTTTGAGTTATGTTGTAGAAATCAATTTAACCTGAGCCTTCATTTAAAGTAGAAATTTAAATTTTGGGAGCAGAATAGACAATTACACTTGGTATGCTTTTTGAAAAATGTCTCACCATTAAACATACAAAAATTCCATGTGTTACGTGTTTATGTGTTTCCATAATACTGTTATTTGCATACTAGAAAACATGCAAAGATTTAGCATATTTTAAGACTTTTGAAATGTTTTGTTCAGGTTGGTGCGACTCCCCCACATGGTGACTTGAAAGGTTTTATAGATCAGAACCAGAGTCCAACAAAAGGTAAGAGAATTCTGTTTGTATACATAGTGAAGAAGCATACATTAAGACCTTTTTTATTTAGTAAATGAGTGTTATTGCTGACCTAGAGAAGATTGAGAGGAGATCTGATCAACATGTACAAGTACCTTAGGGGTGAATGTAGGGAGGATGCGGCCAAACTCTTCTCTGTGGTGGCCAGTGATAGGACAAGGGTTTATGGGTACAGGTTGAAACACAGTTCCACCTCCATGTGAGGGAGAACTTATTTACTGTGGGGGTGACAGAGCCCTGGAACAGGCTGTCCAGAGAGGATGTGCAGTCTCCTTCTCTGGAGATCTTCCCAACCTGCCTGGATGCTACCCTGGGCCACGTGCTCTAGATGTCCCTGCTGGAGCTGAGGGGTTGGACTAGATGATCTCTAGAGGTCCCTTCCAACCTCAAACCATTTTGTGGTTCTGTATTGCATAAATCCACAGTGATACATATGGTATTACAATGTGCAAGTGTCTCTGATCTTGAGGTTTTAAGAGAATTATTATAGTTTGGTGAAAGCAACTAAAGGATTAAATAAGCTTCTCTCTTTATTGTAGTGAATAATGTGCTGAGTTCCTGTTTTTTTTTGTTTTTTAACCCTAAAATTTCCAGGCTGTTTTAGTGATCCTCTAAAATGGGAGGGAAGGTTAAGCATGACCACCTCCATGGTTCACTTTTACTACTGAAGTGGAAGATTTTGTGGATTGGGATGAAAATGCTTTGCCTTCACTCTTTTTTTTTTTTGTGTGTGTGCGTGGGTGTGGGTGTGTGTGTGGTGTTGGGTGAGTTATCTGATTTTTCCTATGTCTGTTGTAATTTCTGTATCGGATCTACAGGCGATACAGGCCCCTGGCCTGTCTGTGTTAATCAGCGAGGCCCTGCTTTCCCTCAGCCTCTCCTTGGCACTCACTTGCTTTGTCGTGGCTCAGGTGCATGTTAGACCACCGAACTCACTCACCTGGCAGAAATGAATCCAGCCGGGGCAAGGGGTGTGTGAAGAGCTGTTGGGTTAGCATGCTGAGTTGTCTCAGGGAAGAGTCCAGTGAACAGAGGAATTAGCATAAGGAAGGGGGAGCAGCAACTTCAAGACAGAGGTAGAAGAGTAGGAGGCAGGATCTTCTGCCGCTGGTGCTGAACAATTGGGTTGACATAGCTGCTGCTGCTGTGATTTAACTCCTAGTTGCAGTTCCCTGCAACTAGGTAAGTTTGTGCTAAAATGAAACCATACCCTCCATTACCAGACTTCATTCTCTCAATTCACTAAGCTAAATATTCACTAGGATTGGTAATCTTTGGTAGAAGATAAGTAACAAACATCTGGTTAATAACATCTTATGCTTTTAGAGCTGTTTTCTCAGTACGCATAGGTCACACACACTGTTGATTATTCATGTAGCCACACTGCTATAATCTTGTGAGATTTCACAAACTAAGATGTGACATTTCATTAGAGGGACCTCTAAAGGAAGATAAAAATACTTACAGTTCATTTAACACTTTCATCATTTCCTCCATGACAGAGATGAGGACACCATAGTGCCACAATAATATCTTAATCATCCTCATCCCAATCTGCATTTGATTTTGCTTCTAGGATGATGAATCTCTTTACCTCCATTCTTCTGTATTTTCTAAAATGTTATACTTTTTTATGTTAAAGTGTAATTAACAAATGAAATCCCTGTTGAAATATTACAGCTTGTTTTCACTGTATGACATTCATTTTGATTTTGAATATGCCATCAAGGCTGGACCCATTGGCATGACAGTAGCCATCCTTGTCTGGTGCTTTCAATCTAAAGTATCTTCTGCTTCATCTTTTTTCATTTTTGTAATTGGATGTTACTTGCAAAAAGTTTGAGTAGGCAAAGGAGCTGCTACCTGAGCTATGATTTAGTGCTGCCTTTACTAAGCTGTGGTGCCATCATCTGAGCTCTCTAGTGCAGTGTGCTGAGTAAAATGATCTAATTTCTCTCATCTTCTGCAGTCACTTAGTGACACAAAAAGGGACATATATATATATATATATATATATATATAAATCTCTTCAACGAAAGGGGCTCTTGCCAAGAGCTAGGACTGCCGGGGTAGCTGCAGCCAGCTGTGTGTGGCCCGGCCTGGGCACTCACTCTGCAGCACGGCAGGGAGCAGGCACGAAGTGCACACGAAGTCCCAAAGCGCCGGTGCTCCCGAGCCACGCGGTGCCCCTGTGCTGAGGGGCTGCAGTGGGTGCCTGCAGCACCCCAGCCTGGCACGCACTCACGGCCTGCAGTAAAAGCGGGGCCGGGAAGAGCAGTTGCAAGAATTAAAAAAGGAGGGAAAAACAAAAG
>JAWLRI010001075.1:1293067-1306694 GCA_034781795.1 Crypturellus tataupa
GAGCCGCGGCGTGGCCAGCAGGGGGCAGCGCCGCGGCGGCGCCTGCGGGCGGCGCTTCCGCCGCTGCCGCTGGGTGGCGCTGCAGCGCACAGGGATCCCGCGAGCGCCGCCACCGCTGCTGCCCGGCACAAGGCAAAAGGTGCGGGCCAAAGGCTCTTGGGGTACATGGAATGGAAATTGCACTTACTTTACCCCGGAGGGGAATGTGAGGTCTCAGGGAATGTGGGGGAGTGCATTTTGGTAGCAATATGCTTAAAATCTTTTTTCTCTGGCGTGTGTCAGCCACATGCTGGCAAAGCCATATGTTTAGTGAAAATAAACCTTGCTCATAGTATTGCAAGAAAATAATATAAGAAGTTGCTAGATTGGATTAATGTTTACGTGAAATATTGCATTACTAATTCTTGCTTACAATCTAGTGTGATAGTGCTGAATTTAAGAAGCATTTCAATAGTAACCTCCTACCACAAAACACCTGTTTTTTAAGCCAATGTAGCTGTAGGTTGATAGGGGTTAATGCCCTTCCTGTGCTTCCATACAGTGTGAAAATGCAACCAGCTGGGGGATCTGCTGTTCTCTAATATCAAACAGCAGATATCTAACCTGTACCTGTGTTTTGTGTTTCTTGTTATTTTATGGTTTTACTTGTCTCTCTCTGTTAAGCTATTTGCAAAATCAGATAAGTTAGTTTCTTCAGAAAAAAAAGAAATAAGAATGTAACTACAGTGTAGCATTGGGAGGGTGTAAAATCATGTTCAGTGAGCTGAGGAATTTGGAAAACCTTCAGGTGGATACCAGGTTTTCTACTTGTTTAAACAAATGTCTGTGGATATGAAACAACATATCTGCCAGGTACTCACATGAATACTGGATTTGTTAAGTAGTAAAGGAAGGATGCAAAGTTTAGCGGAGTTGATATTTAAAATGCAGCTAATGGGTGGAGTAAAGAAAAAATGTAAGCTGACTGTAAAGCTTTGTCCAGAAACCTATGAATCTTACCATTTTGACACAAATAACTTGTGGTTTATGTTTTAAAGATTAACTAAATAATACTGTTTCATTTGTATGTACTCTCTGAATTCTCCTGGTGACCTACTTTTAAGGAGTGACCCGAGATGAAAAGTTGAGACGAGTTTTAGTGTTGTCAACCATTTGAATAGAGTTCCCCGAGATCTGAATAAACATATTTTAAAGCCCCTCTATACTAGAAGGAAGCCACACAAGCAGTTCAGATTTGCAATAGATGCCAGTCACTTTGGTTTGCCTCACTCTCTCAGCTAAAACCAGCTAATAATATTTTATTTGGAGCTCAAATTTTCTTCAGTAACAAAGGCAATTATAAGACACGCATCTCTGGAAATAAGGCTTTATTAATTCCAGTGAATAAGAAATCACATGTTTTCTGCAATAAACAATTAGATATAGGTAGGTACAAATCCTGCCCCCTGTGCCTAGTAGTTATTTAAATTTGTCTAGACCTGGTTCATATTAATAATATATAGTAATAAGATACAGTTAGGAAAAATCTTTAATTTGACAACATTGTAATTATTGTCATATATGAAGATCTTCTAATGACACCTCTTCAGTATATTTAACAGTTTGCATGTGATGCAGAAATGTATTTTTTCTTTTCTTTTCTTTCTTAGAACCAATGATTAGTATGAGTTTTGGTTGTATTAGCCTCTACTTTCTTAAAAGTTTTTTTTCTCCCCCAAAAATTCATAGATTATAAGCACATCACAAAGACTGACCAATTCAGGGAGTGTTCTGATTGGGAGTCCCTATAATCCAGCTCCAACAATGGTCACACAGACACACATAACAGAAGCTACTGGCTGGGTTCCAGGGTAAGGAGTTTGTTTTATTTAAAGGTGTTTGCAGATCTGTTCCATTTTTTCCCCTTTGTTTGCACTCTTATGTTGGTTTATGGCTTGTAGTTCTCGCACAAGGAGTACAGTCTTAGCACGTTCTGTACTTTAGATGTCTGGAACATGTGAACACAGGGTTACAGGCACCAGTCACGTCACTGTCTGTTTTTATTCTGTTTTATGGCAGTGTCTGTTTCTGTGGGGTCATGGAGAGACACAAGTTGATGAGCCTTTACTTTTTTCACAAATTAATGACATATGCAAGTGGCTTTGTTAGAGAGCAAGTCAGTAGGTGCCAACAAGGGGACAGCTGTCAAACATGCTTCAGGAGGCATTTAAGAATAACACTTCAATGTCAATTTTTGCATGTAATCAGTGGTGTCTTTCTGTTACTATTGTACAGAATCATAAAGTTTTCATAGAGTTCTGAAATACTTTAGAGTAATGTGATATATTTAGCTCTTCTAAGGAAATCTGGTCTTTAACAATATTCACATTTTTTTGACTTCCAGTACTACTGAACTTACCTATCTCAGATGTAATGCAGTGCTTCTGAAAATTAAAAAGTAATTTCTGCATTTAGGTCATTTTCTAATTGGTGATGAATGTCAGTAATGTCTTTCCAGCTTTACAGGTAGGAAAATGAAGCATCTAGGACATGGTAGAAATATGAGCATGATGTTTGTACTTTGATTCTCTTTACCCTGTGCTTAAGCAGGGTCTGTTACTTCAAAGTTGCTATTCCCACCATAGACAATAGAGTCTCAATAGAGACAACAGCATTTCCAGTTAAGCACTGTTTAAGTCTGTTTTTCCCCCAAAAAAGGAGACTTATGTGAATGTGTGTATTTTTGCAAACATTTTTTTTAATTCACTTTGTTTTGATTTTTATGTGACAAAGAAGTTAGACGGCTTTGTTTTGTGAGTACCTTGATGGGGAGAAAGCTGTAGTGTCAGTTCACAGCTTGCAAAATCAGAGAATCCCGTTCCATTAGCTCTCCTGAGCTTCACCGAACCTGGAAGTGGTGAGCCAGTTTCTGCAGTGCTTCCCCCACCACCAGCAAGGAGAAATCCCTTCTATTCAGCTGCTGTCAGGTTGAGCTCAGTACTTGCAGTGAGCCCATCTGCTGCTTTTCCCTAGGAAACAAGCAGGATGCTTTCCAGACAACACTGGCTGATCATTCCCCACAGAATTCTGTAGTACAGATCATATTTTCACCTCAACAACCAAGGAGAAAAGGCCCTGGAATAGTGTTTGACCTGACCAGCTCTGAGCCCTTAATGAAGAAAGCGTCAGATGAAGTACAGGCCCAGACTCCTCCATGCCCTGTTGTTCACTAGTTTCCAAAGTGAAGGGAGACGAGGTCACATTCACAGTGAGGACTCTGCTAGGAACAGCAGCAGCCTGGCTCGCAGCTGTCCTGCCAGGACCTCTCCGGTTCCCCAAGGAGCAGAGCAAATGTCGCAGGTCCCAGCCCTGCTCTGCTCGTACCCCACGTTTCCGCAGTGCGACACTGAGTACCACGACAGGGCTTGCCAGGAAGGAAAAATGGCAAATTTTGCTAGAAGAAGAGGTCCACTGGCAGGATTCCTCAAACTGAGACTGATGACTGGATCTCATCCTAACTTTTTTTTCTCAAATTCTGTCAAATCGTTACCCTATTTTTCTCTTTCAGTAAACATTTAAGAGTAAATATTAAATATTAATATTAAATATTTTAAAATAACATTTAATACAATGTTTAATGTTTAAATATAATATTAATATTTAAATATTAAATATTGATACCTAGCTAGCCACCAAATGTGTAGATTTTATTAGTATAAATGTGTGCACCTGACTCTGATAATTTAATTATCTTCTAGGGACAGAAAACGGACTCGAGAATTTATAGAATCAGACTTTTCAGAAAGGTGAGTGTTACTGAGTGTGTGGGAGGTATACAGTCAGTTATACCTGGTTTACTTCTGCAGAGCTGATCTTCAGAAAGAAGGGTGTCCAATTTTCACTCCCTGCAGTGAAAGCTGTGTTGTATGTTACCCCATGTAACATACATTATTCATTATTTACTTGCTTTAGTAATTTATGACAAATACATTGACATTTACAGACCAAATTGGAATTGTGCAAAAACCACCAGAACACATTTTCAGAAATGTTTTGTTCTAGTTTTTCACTGTGACAAGTACTGGTAAGCAAATAATCTTTTTCCTTTGTTTTCAGAGCTACTCTGAATCCATTCAGGATGTTCTAATTTTTTTTACTGACCAGAAATCATTAGAACCAATTAATTACATAAGTGTTAGACTTTGTAAAAATCTGCTATTTTTTTCCATTCTGCTTCTGTCCTTTTTTTTTAGCATTTTTTTTCTGAGATAAATTTGAAAATTTCAAAAGCATTCTTATATTTTAATATTTTTAGCTTGTTACTGATGACAATACCAAGTTTTGCTCTTGCCTTTTGATGCACTTCTGCAGCTCCCTCTAACACTGCTCTGAACTCAAACTTGCAGAAACAAGAGAGAACTTGATATTCTCCATTTCTGCAAAATTATAGGTCTCTGAAGCATACCATCAAACCACTTCTGTAATTAAAAAAAAAAAAAAAAAATCAACTGAGCATTTTAAATGCCTCTGCTGAAACATACTGGCCAATTTTTATTTGTTCAGAAATGCTAAGGAGAATGGTGATTTGTTATGTAGTGTAACCCATGCATTGGGCTTATGGTATTTTGCTTCCAGCTTTCCATATTACTGTCATTGTCAAGACTGAAACTTTTCAGACAGTTTCAGTTGTTCTAGCAGTTCTTTAGGTACTGAGTGACTTTTGTCATTTTGTTAATATAAAGCCTCAATATGATGTGTAATTAAAAAGAAAACATGAAGATTTCAGATTCAACTACTTTAAATCTTAATAAGGACTTTAAATAATATAGTTAAAAATAATTCTCCAGTGAAAACTCTTTTTTTCTAGAGGTAACTCACTTGAAGACGACACACAGTTTTTAACTCTGTTCATTTAGTTTTATCTGTTGGGCCTTTTTGTCTGTTGGAAGACCAGAAAAATAGATGTTCCCATCTGTGTACTCTGCAGTAAATTTGAAGCAATAGGACAGATGACACTCAGTATCATTTTAAATAAATGTCAGGCCTTGAGTTTTTTTCAAAAATTGATGTAGTATTAATTGTCATTTCAACATGTCAGTAATTGAAAACTTATACACACCTTCAACTGTACTCTGCTTGAACTGGAAGACAGCGTTATTTTACTGGGTCCAGGTGATCCTGCTTTGTTGTTCAGCCTTTGTGAACAGGATCCTCAGAGGATTTTTCTCTAGGCACTTGTGAGGGGTATATCTGGTAAGAGATGACTCCCCTCGCGTTCCAGCCAGTCCTGAGGTTAGAGGGACTGAGAGTGGCTGGACTCATCTCTTAATAGGGATGTACTGTGGGAGCTACAGACCAAACTCCAGCAGCACCGGTTTCATGAACAGTCTGTTGATGGTAGGTCCAATCGCCTTCAAAACAAGGAGTCGAGTTGATGAACAGCAGGATTGATTCAACTGCAACAGTTACAAAGCAGGTTTCGGGTGTTAATACAGGAAATTCTCTACTACAGGGTGGGGTTTTTAGCCAGCTCTGATGCACAAATGCACAATCATCACTCATCCAAGGAGATGGGAGAGGGTGCTCAGTCTCCTCAAGTGGGGTCCTGACCTGAGGGGAAGAAAGGGGCTCAGCCCATCGACCAAGCCCAGAAGTTCCGATGGAGTCTTCCCTCCCATTTCTTTCCTCCTTAGTTGATATTTTATATATTTTTTCACATTTAGGTGGAGCTTGAGTGACTGTAGTCACATCACACTTTTGTTATTGATTGGTGAAAAATGCTCTCGCTTTCATTTAAATGTACAGTCAATGGAAAATCTAGAGCATGTGCTCTGTGAGGAGCGGTTGTATCTCAGAAGCGGGTAACTTTTGGGATAGAGGTGTGTTTTGGCATTATAATGAACAAAGTTCACCTGAAGGAAGTGATTTGCCACCCTTGCTGGCTCAGCACTGGACATGTTACCATGTATCTCTCATTGGGCAGCTACTGTGTGGCTTATCAGGAGCCCAGCACAGGGAGTGCAGCAGAGTTTGGCCGCGGTGTCTTCACTCCACTCCGCCCTCCTCATTGCAGCTGTGAGGAGGAGCAGAGTCCATGCAAACCAACTGTCCTGGACCTGGCAGCTGTGTCTCGCCCTAAGCAAACTCCATTAGGCCCTGGTTTTTCACTGTCCCCCATTTTCAAGCAATTCTTCACAGCGCTTTAACATTTTCCTTAATTAATACTGATAATTCTTGATTATGTTAACTTGTAGAATCTAAAAACATCTGGTCACATAGCTGTTCATAGCTACTACTTATAGCATTTTTTTTCCATTTTACAAAAAGCTCCGTTTAGAATGTAAAACTAACAGAAAATTAATCTACAATGGAAACATCACACCCAAAAGAACAGTCATCTGAAAATTAAATGGACTTTATTGTAAAGTATAACTTTATCAGGTTAAAAAAATTACATTTTGAAAAGAAATTGCATTTTTAAATATTTCTACTGTTAAAACAGAGTTGAGTGTCTGCAGCACATGGTTCAGCCAGAAAATGTCCTGTTAGGAATAGGAGGAAAGTATATGCCAGGTTTAAAATAATTTTAAGAATCCCTGCCACCTGATGGTAGTACTGCATAGTGTAACTATTCCTCAATTACGAGCTCACTTCATACACCAGTTGGTGTGATGAAACTGTTGATCATATATTTTTTACTCCTTTTTTTGCTCTTCCTTTTTTGGAGGGAGAAGAAGGAGCAGAAAATAACCTTGACAATTGGCAGTCATGAATTTAGCACCAGAGCAGTCTTGTATGTCAATCTGAACTGTGAGAGCACAGATATTAAACATAAGTCATTAGAATTAAGGTGGTTTCTGCTATACCGTAAATAGTGATATCTATCTGAGCCCTTTTCTTCTGAGCACCAACATGACAATTGTCTCTAGGCCTGGTTTCCAGGTTCATTAAGACCCCCTGTGAGATTTTCCCTGTCTTTTCTGTCACTACCTGGAGATGATTTACACATACTTTTTTATCATCTACCTAGCAGAATGTTTAAAAAAAAAAAAGATACTGTAGAAACTGAGTGAACAGAGAAAAGACCTTCGCTATCAAATACGCTTACTAAAAATCTATATATTTAAGTAATTACTTTTCTCTTTGCAGTAAGAGAAGCAAAAAAGGAGATAAAAATGGGAAAGGACTGAGGCATTTTTCAATGAAAGTATGTGAAAAAGTCCAACGTAAAGGAACAACTTCATACAATGAAGTGGCTGATGAGCTGGTATCAGAATTCACAAATTCTAACAGCCAACTAGCTGCAGATTCGGTAAGCAAATGCATGGTGAAATTTATTTCATATCCTTGCAGAAGTAAGTGCCCTATTTATCATGGAATTCTGTCTCTTTTTGTTTCTGCATTGTCCTCCTACACTCCATAGCTTTCTTCTCTTAGCTGTATCACAGATATTAAGGTGCGTGTAAAAATATATATATTTTATATGTAAAATTTTAAGAAGTAGAATTAACATAAATGAACTCTCTATAAGTTCATAGAGAAGTTTGCCCAAAGATTCACTTAAAAAATGGAACTCATCATATCTACCTTATAAAGTCTTGACAGTCTTTTGAACCCTAACAAAACACAAAATGGCAATTGTTGCACAGTGGTTTCATGCAGGGCTCAGGCTTTCATTTGCAAGCAAACATGCTTATGTGGGTTCCAGAATATATTATAAATGGAGCTATATGTTTTAGTACTGCTCTGACTTCGGTTGCCATTTTGTTTCCTCCTGTTTTACTCATCTGTGAAAGAAGAGTTCAGTCTTTATAACTTTTGGAGTACTTGTTGTAATTAATACTGCATTATTTTCTTAGCAGGCTTATGATCAGAAAAATATTAGACGGAGAGTTTATGATGCTCTTAATGTACTGATGGCCATGAACATAATTTCAAAGGAGAAAAAGGAAATCCGATGGATTGGCCTTCCTACAAACTCAGCTCAGGAATGTCAGAATCTAGAGGTAAAGTGACTTAGATGGGAAATTCTATACAGTTGATGGGTTGTGGTAATGGTATGGTATGTTCATAATGTATGATATATTCATAATACCTACCAGAATTGCTTTTAATATTTCAGTGATTTGAAATATTATGCTAAGGTATTCCTAGTTCAGTTTTACTTAGCATACATTACATAAGTAAGTTTTAAACGCCGTCTATAAAAAATTGGTATTAAGTAAGTCAGGGATAACATTAACTTTAAAGCTCATAGTAGCCTGAAGTAAGCATAAAAGAAATAAAATTTATGGTACAGCTATCCTGATAAAGCCATATAATATTTAAAGGAAGTTTGTTTTTCAATTAATGCATATGCTTGAAGATGCCATTAAAAAGAAATTTAATTTAAAAATAATAATTAGGATGTCACATAATTTACAGACTAGCAGGAAAAATGTAATTTTTTTCCCCTCTTTTTTTTTTTTTTGTTTTGTTTTGTTTGTTTGTTTTCTTGTTTCCAGCAGACTAAAAGTTACCTCCTTTGTAAGGCTGACAGACTTTCTATGCAGAAATTTTGCTTGTCCTTCAGGGCAAATGGTCCTTGCGTACAAAGAATAAGTTACTGCAGAGCGCTGTAGTGAATGCCCTAAAATATATCCCTAGTGTATTAGACTGGGGATCATGGTTGCATCAGGTACCTCAGAAGGTACCTATTATCCTTCTACATGCACTAAGAAAAATGCTTTTATTATCTTGTCTGTTACAGCAGCTTGGACAGTACACACACCCAAGGAGGGGTGCGTGGCTGATAGCTGCATGCCAGGCACGGGTTTTGGTTGCTTGTTTTCGATTGATAAATTTGCACTTCACCTGCATTCATGGAAATGCATTATCCCTAGTAGAGGTTATGGCTATTAATAATAAACTTAAATTCCTTTGTGTTACCTGCAGCGATCGTGGGCCGTTCATTGTTTAACTACGCATGCAGAAAATGAAAGTGGGGCACGTTTTCTTAAAATGTTGCTTTCTGTGACATATTGGGAAATAAAGCTGCATTTTCATGGTGTGTAAATCAGAAGATTAATTTCCTTAAAAATCAGTGTAAGGTGCCAACTCTTCTGAAAATGTAATTTTGTAGTAAGGCTATCTAGAAAAAATCAGTGCAGAATATAGGTTGTTATACAGAAAATATATTTAAAATGAATCTTTAATTGCTTTTAAGAGTTATGTGTGTGACCCAATGGAGAAGGTCATACACCATGCTTTGAAGAAAGCATTTCAATCATTAACTGTGAATAAAAGCATTGTAAACAACAAAAAAATACATTTTTAAGCCAGCTAAGACTTAAAATATTACATCATTTAGTTTCAGTAGGTCAATGGAAATGTAATTTAAGCTGAGTTTTAATATTTCTGGGAATAGTGACACAGTGTTGGTAGTGGTACTAGTGTTGGTAGTGAAGGACATGAAGAGAAAACATCTGCAAAAGCAAAACGGTTGGCACTGCCTTTGTCAAGCACGCTCAGTTCTTCAATGTTTCCGCAGGGCGTGTTTGAAACGCAGCCAGTGGTATTGGCTGTGTCAGGGGGTGCAGCACCGTTACCGTCACAAACACTGAGGGCAGCTTTGCCTAGTACACTGGTCTTATTGCAAGAGCTGCAAGGAAGTGACACCATGCTAGTGTAGATGAAGTAAATGTTATTCCTCGTTCATTCTTTGTTGCTGAAATCTTTTCAGTTTGATCAAATCACAGATGAGTAGTCAAAAAAAGTGGAAGTCACCTGTAACTTCACAGTCCAGCATTAGAAAGATGCAGGAGAAATCTGTTTTTTAGTTGCAGGGAAAACAGCATCCTGTAATTAGTCTATTTGGAAAGAAAATGTGACAAATGGTTATGTCTGAAAAGCTTTTGCAGTTTACTCACCATGTCATGGAGTTCACCACTGTTTACAAAGGGAAGAACAGATTTTAGTAATGGTGCCGCCACACTGGTACCTTTAAAGCCTGTTCAATTTGGCATAACAAAGGCGGCAAGGTGAATTTGGTAATTACACTGGTGCATTTACATTTCTGTTTTAAGATAGAGAAACAGAGGCGGATTGAACGGATAAAACAGAAGAGAGCCCAGCTTCAAGAACTGCTCTTGCAGGTATGTTTAATTGTAATTTGCATATTTCTGTCTATACAAATGGATACATACATACATATATATATATATATAAAAGTTAAATTATCAAGGAAGAATCCAATATGTTAGAACTTCTAAAGTTCCTTCTTGATTTAATTAACAACTACAATGTACTGGTTTGAGAGATGACCTGTCTGGCAGCTGGCATGGGGACATCTTCCCTGCATTTCACTTTTTGGTTTATTTTTACCCATTGTAAAACAGCTTATTGTATTGACTTAACTAGAACCCTTTTTCTCAGAGGCCTACATACAGCAGGGAGAACAGGAACACTACAAAGTGCTCTACTGCACTTCTCCGACTAGTTCTTGTTAGAAGAAGCCAAGAATTCTAGAGCTGAATTTTGTTAAACGTGTATCAGCAGTTCTGGTAGGACAGACATTTCTGACTCCCAGGACTTAGTGAGGACAAATCCAAGTCTCTCACATTCTGATACGGAGCTAGAAAACCTTTGAGACTATCTGAATTTTAGCTTAAATTGCAAAAATATATTTCAGATGCAGCTCACCTGTGCACTTTCAGTAATTTAAATACAATCAAAGTTTTGTATGAAGTACCTGATGCGAAAATGACCAATTTGCACTGTTTACAACTGTCATTATATCCTTATGTTCACTGTCAAATTGTTTGTATATCCCCTTGAATAGAATAAATAATACCTCAGTGTAGGCAAGCACACAGACTTGCTTCCAATCCTAAAGTAACACTTCCTAAAAATAGATGTATTCATCTATTCAATCATTAGGGCCACACACAGATGTATAGACCTAAGAATCCAATAGAGAAGAGGTGGTGTCATAAATGGCACCATTTAAAATTTAAAGGGGAGAATTTCAAAACTAACTAGTTAGACAAAAGAAAAGGGGAAGCAGATGGAATGGGGAAGAGAGTGTAGACCAGGAATGTCATAATTCCAATTAACTTTTTTTAAGTGTAACTAGCTCTTAGTCTGAGGTAATTAGGCATATATTAAAGATGCCTGACTCCCTTTTCAAAAAAAGCAGGAGGCATTCCCTGCCAAACTCTATTGCACCATTTTTGTCTCATCCTTAGAGATTGCAAGGGGGCGTATGCATTAGGATATGCATGAAAAAATTGAGTCAAACTTGTGTTGCTGCAGGCCAGCTTCACCTACAGTGCAAATGGGAAGCCAGGCCAGACTTGCTTTTGATCAAACAAGAGCTATTCCCAATTCCTGGAAATGTCGATGTCTCCATTTTAATGTCAGTGAATGCCTTTTCTTTCTTTCTTACAGCAAATAGCATTCAAAAATTTGGTACAAAGAAATCAGCAAAATGAACAGCAAAATCAAGGCCCTCCAGCTTTGAACTCAACAATACAGCTGCCTTTCTTAATAGTCAACACTAGCAAAAGAACTGTTATAGACTGCAGCATATCGAGTGATAAGTGAGTGTGTTATGGAATCAATTTTTTAAATATTATTTTGAACAAGCAAATTTATTAGTTTACTAAATTTGTGTTTTACGTTTTTCTTTACTTTTTGTCCCTCAATGTCACTTCTTTCCATTTTTTAATATATATGTAAAAACTACATGTGTTTTTATATACAAATGCAACTATATAATGACTAGTCAAGACAGCTTGCCTTTTACTCCTGTAAAAGGCATCTCAGAATGACATTTCAAGGAGCCTTCACAGCACTGAAGGCAGTAAATAGTAGCATAAAGTCATATATATATATGTATATATATATACACTATATGTCTCTATACACACATAAGGACAGCACTGCCTTTTCATAAAGTCACACACTGGTGCTTCTGAATTCTTACTTCCATAACAGCATAAATCTATTTAGTCAAAAATACATAAAAATAACATAAAAATAACTTTGTAGAGTAATATTAATTTTGACAGAAATGGTTGACATCTTTCAATAGCAAAAGGTTTATACCTGGCTCTTTGAAGGAAGAAAAAGAAAAGGAAGTGATGCAGAAGTTGGAAACATTTCCAGTATAAGCGTATATGTTGTTGCTATAATTCATTCTTTTCTATTAATCTGAAAATCTTTCACTTAGGTACTTCTGGGTGCTTATGTGCTCTTTCCTGTGAAAGGAGGACTGAAAGTATGGGGTATTATTATGTTAACTTGTGTTAACTGTTTAATCAGTTAGTGATCACTTAATTAGCTGAAAATAACTTAATTTCAGGTATTAAAGGCTATAGATTTCATTCCGTACTATACAAATCCTCTGCTGGACTCCAAAATAAATCTAAATACCGCAAAAAATAGGTAGTCCTTAATTACCTAAACACCAACATGCAAAAAGCAATATCCAGTAGAAGCAGAATTGTTGTAGAATACATGTAATTGAAGTGCAGCATATTCTGTGGAATAATCCCACCAGCACTCTAACTCAACAAGTTAGGAATTTAAATAGCAGTACTGATTTACCTTAACTATATACTTATTCTACAGATATATTACACAAGTCTCACTGTGCTTGTTTAAAATGCTGGTCTATATATAAGTTTTAAGTCAAGAAGATAATAGCATAATGAAGCTCCGGAACGGTCGCTTTGAATGTGTCAGTGATGCAGCTAAAACTCTGGCTATGTAGAGAGGTACAGCACATGTATCTACAATCACGATCTGTAAGAAAACACTACTACTAAAAATGAACACACTGAAATAATTTAAATTTTTGAGAGTTTAGTTTCAATATTAATAACTGGGTTTCAATATCAACATCATCCTGAGATCATGAAGTGTGCAAGCCAAACTAAAAAGGCTTTCCACTGTGAAACTGTGTTTGTGCAACTGATCAGTGGTGCCAGCAGTGTGTAGATGAACAGCGCCAGAAACTGCTAATATTTAAATAACTATTATATTGATTTGCTCAATAAGGCAGTCATCAAAGTCATTACCCAGCTTGGAGAATTTTAGTGCTGCTATTTCTTGGAGAATTTGTTGAACTCTTCTGTTCTACCCAATACCACTGCTGGCAAAATCAGTTGTTTTCCTTTCCTTCTCCGAAATAACATTTATATAAACTGTTGATTGCTCTGTATTGGGGAATCACCAGTAGCAAACAGATGGCCCAGTAACATCCCAACGTTAGTCATATAATCATACTTACAGATGATCTCCCAGCGAAAATCACTGCTTGGGAAGATGTTATACATTGGGGGACTTACCTAAGTCTATCTAAAACAGAATTACATTTCTGGCATGTGAGGTAAAGACTTTATTGGACAATTTTTGCTTAGCATTTGAAAAGGCAGACGTGTGCCAGACAGCACACCGGGAGTGATATTTCTGAAGTGAGAGTAAACAATAACAGACAGACTTCAGCTAAAAAGGATAAAATTCAGAAGTTGGACCGAAAAGACAGAAGTGAGAATATTTCGTTTTGAAGTAGTTAAGATCAGAAAGGAAAAAACATAAGCGTAAAGGGTAAAAACATATGCATCAGGGAGACTCTAAGGGGGGGGGGGGGGGGGGGAAGTGCACA
>JAWLRI010001075.1:1306794-1323771 GCA_034781795.1 Crypturellus tataupa
AAAAAAAAAAAAAAAAAAAAAAAAAAGACTGAACTATGAATAAGCTTCCATAGAAGGAACAAATTGGCTCTCTGGCCTGGACGGAGAGGACAGTGGATTCATGGAGGTCCAACAAATCATGGTACCCTACGTATCTCCACATAGAACGCCTATTTAAAGTTGCTATATAAAAGTAAGAGACATTATCAGATGGCAGATTTCATAGAAAAATAATGTAAGTTCTTTTTTTGTGACAGTTTAACTATACCAATCATAGCCTTTAATGTTATACCCCAAAGTTACAGAGGTTCAAAAGGTGGTCATGTAAACTCACTTAAAGAATATCCTTAAATAGCTTTAAACAACAAAGTTAGAAGAAGTATAGAGGTTTCCCAGGTCAGAGGTTGCAAGTTGCTATAAACTATATGGGAAAGATATTACCGTAAGTTTCTCATGTTCTTACACCACCTTCTTTATAGTATTTGCTAACAGCTAGAGAGAGAGAACTCTGAGCGATCTCAGCTATGCTGAGACCTTTCTTTTTTTTTTTTTTTTTTTTTTTTTGGCATTCTATTACCATGCTTATTTTCTTAAAAAATTATGGATTTTTTTCCCAAACAAAGTTTCTGAATATAAGCAATTCCAAGACAACACCTCAGAGGAAAAATATGACAGTATCAGTAAATATTGCCTTTAATACCATACCAAATAGTTGAATTCAGTTATTAGTTACTGTCCAACTTGCAGGATTAGGTATGACTGCGTTTTCTATACCCTGTTTATTTCAACATACTTCCCATGCTTTGAAGAAATGGCCTGGGGAGGTTCAGGTTAGACATCAGGAAGAATTTCTGCACAGAAACAGCAGTCAAGCACTGGAGCAGGCTGTCCAGGGAAGTGGTGGAGTCACCGTCCCGGGCAGTGTTCAAGAAACGTGTAGATGAGGTGCTTAGGGACATGGTTTAGCAGGTAGTGTTGAAGGGTTTACGGCTGATGATAATGATTCTGGGAGAGTGACACTTACTTCCCTTCTGGTGTGGTTAAGCTTAATTAAATATAGCTTCTATGAACAATGTGGGTTATACAAGTATCACAGTACACCTTCAAAACAAACGATGCCTGTAATTTAGTTATACCTAGTACAAAGCATGTACTAGGTGTAGTACATGCTCTGCATTGTGCACAGTAGATGGAATTTTTGTTAACAAACATAGAGTGATATGTAACTTTGCCAAATTTAGTTGGATCAGATGTCAAAATTGTTATTTAAAATAATAATAATACCACCACACAGTAGCTTGGGGAAGCCATGGAGGTTGCACCAGTAAGTTATCTTTCAAAGACAAGATTGCTTTTCCACAGGTAGGGATTTGTCAGCAGAAAAAATAAGCGATAGGGAAATAATTCAGAAATAAGTCTATTTTAATCCTTGGACCAGTACTAAGGGAATTTAACAGCCTGTGATTATAGTATAAGGTGTGTCTAGATGCTCCAGTTGATGCTAAAGTACCCTTAAGTTTTTATTACTATTTCTATTGCTGCATGCAGTGAAAAACATTTTGAGAACTCTGCAGCAGAAATGTACATACTGGGCCTTGAACCCATATCTTTATTAGCTGTTTGCTTATTTGAAAAAAAAAAAAAAAGTGTTCAAAAAGCAAAGTTATAACCAAGGTAAATAGGTCAGTTCACAGGAGGAGTGTTGCAGATTAGAACAAGAAGTGAAATGTAAAAGCAGTGAAAACAAAACTCTTATTTTGGTGACAGGGCTGCAGGTGACCTTTAGAAGAGATTTGGTACAAGTGAAGTTTAATGTTTTAGTAAGACTTCTTTCTTTCCCTTTGAATCTGTTTAATGAGGGAGAAAAGTTCAGACTATTTTCCTGAAATGGAAAAGTTGATTTAATTGAGAAAGTATTACTTTAGACCCTGGAGATGTGCTAGGGAAAAAAAAAATGCTGAACAACAACTTTTTAAGAGCAGACACCTACCTTGCGACCTATCAAAAAAAAAAAAAAAAAAAGGAAAGCTCGGCTTCTTTTGAAAACCAACTCATTTTTACTTTTTATACACAGATTTGAATACCTCTTTAATTTCGATAACACTTTTGAGATTCATGATGACAGTGAGGTGCTGAAAAGAATGGGAATGTCCTTTGGGCTTGAGGCAGGCACATGTTCTGCTGAGGACCTAAGAACTGCAAAATCACTGGTGCCGAAAGCTTTAGAAGGCTACATTACAGGTAAGATAGCTGATACTTACTTAAAATATTGTTCCTGAAGAAATTCATAACATGAACTAACAGAAGCAAATTTAATAATGCTCACCTTCATAGGTGGATGGTACTTGAAGAAGTTTTTAATGAAGCTTATGCATAGAACAATCTTACAGATTGTTTTGGAAGGCTTATCATAGCTTTCATCTAAATGTAAAATCATTTAATGACAGGCTTCTAAGAACTACATTATGAAGAACTTATTTAAGTAAAAAGATAACACAATTTTTCTTCAGGTATTATTTTTTGAACAACTTTATGTGAACAAACTGGAAGAAGAGAGCTCTTAACCTCTCCTCTGTGCTAAGGAGGGAAGGGAAAAAAAAAGAGCAGCTTGAGCTATTGAGTATGCACGTATGGCGCAGCTGCACAAGCACCGGGCTTGAGATGTGAGCGCTGCTAAGAGAGCACAGCTGCACGAATGGCCCATGTAGTCCTGCCAGGGAATTCTCAAAATACACAGGTTGTATGTTCTGCTGCACTGTGAAACAGGGCTATCCAGGGCTATTGCAGGTGCTGTTTGAGAGCCGAGCATCTGTAAATTCAGCAGGAGGATCCAGAGTTCCAGGGTAGGTGTCACAGGCAGAGATTTTTATCTCCCCTAGTTGCACTGTTTGAACCAGCTGCTCTAAAAATCACACTTCGGTAGACTCAAAACTAAGTATGCTTCATTGTTGCACCATTAGAGTAGAATCGCCTAAATATTTAATAATTTCCTTTACTCAAAACCTGTTTATATTTTCTGGGTCTCTTTATCCTTTAAGCTTTAAAAATAAGATTTTTTTTTATTTCAGTCAATTTTGAAATTCCAGACGAAGCCTGTATGCGGCTGCACTGGTGTTGAAGGAAGTTTTATCATTTTTCTTTGTTTCTTGCAAACCCAACTAAAAGCTACTTATGGCATGATTTACCATTGATGCAGAGGAGGCGGTAGCAGCAGAACCACTTCTGTTGGTTATGCTGTAGTCTTAGAATAACTTAATTGCCCTATCATACTGAAAATCAAAATTTTCCATTTAATTTTAATGCTTGAGTAAGTTATCTTCAGAGAATAGAGTCCCTTTAAACTTAAAGAAAATACTCTGTAATTAAACAAAACTCTTCATGTCTAGACTCAATTCATTGAGTTTGTTTTAATAAGCTCTATCAAGGCAGTGTACTTCTGGAATATGTTTTATTGAAAGCATTAAGAGCAAACAGTTAAGATGTTCTGTGGAAGTGAGGAAAAAGTAGTACTCTCTTTCAAAGAAACTAAATGGAAAAAACAGTTTCCAAGTTTAAACATTCTTAAAGAATGCTGTGATTAGGGCATTCTCCTAATAGCAGATCAGGAGTCCAAAACCTATGTAGAATTCTAATCACCAGAAATGAATTGATTTGTCTTTTCATTCACAATGCTTTGAGGTAGTAATATACTCTTACTTGAGTATATATAACTATATACAAATATGTTCAGTTTCAATCTCTAGAGTATGTACAGACAGTTCAAAGGTTTCTTTTATCTGTTGTTGTAACAATTACACAGCACAAATTTACATCTGAATTGCACAGCAACGCCTTCAAATGGCAGTAACTGACAAGTAAAAGAGGACTGAAATATTTTGCACAATGCTTGAAAATGTAACATTTGTTTGATTATACATCCTCAGTTAAGTATAACATCCCATTTTGACTTTGGCAGTGTTTAAGCTTTATTTCTTACCTGCAAGACCAGTGAAGACCGGCTAGTCACTACTTCCATACCTCATGGCTTGTTTCTATAGTTTTCAGGATGGCAGTTAAACTAAGGAGGCTTCAATCAACTACAAGAAAAGCAAATCTTTGTGTCTTATTTATTCGCTGGTTAAATCTATTATAGATAGTAAAGACGAGTTTTCCCACACTAGCTGACTAGGAACTTAACTGTTGTGTAAAGCATTCTCATTCTAATATGTGTGTCGAAGTAGGTAAATTACTTGAACTCATTGCTAAACTTACCACTGGCAGAGAATACTTTTAAGTCATTTCCTGACTTATTATTATAGTATTAATACTGTCTTATTAGATTTTTTTATATGACATTCTACCCAAAAGGGGTTTTACTGTATGTTTTATTAAGCCACTTTATTTAACTAAACAATGTTAGGTACAACATTGATATGCTCCTCCAACATGATCCTCAGGTGTCTGTTTCCCATGAAATCAGCAGAAATTGAGGCACCTTAACAACATTAAGACATGTGGAATAATTTGTTTTAACTGTGCAATGGAGGTTTTTGGGGGAGCAAGAGTAGAGCATACAGCATAATTTACAGCAAAAATTCACATTAAAGTCTTGCTTCAGCTAAGCAAACCAGAGAAAGTGAGGGACATGAAACAAAACAGACTAGTCACAGTACTTGCCAGGTTCTTAATGTGAAAAGAGCAATGTGGTTCCTAAGGCTACCATGTCACCAGTTTAATTTGGCATCCCCAAGCCCCAATGCTAATTATACACGTTCCTGTCCCTTCTCTTACCTTTAACATCATTACTTTTATCTGAACCCTTCATGAGCTGGTTCATCTGCATAAAAATGATAAAAATCTGATGATAAATATCTGCAGGATTTTTATTTGGCAGTAGTTTCTAGGTAACATTTTAGGTAGTTTCTGACAATTTAGCCTGCAGAATTAGCTATTCAAGGGATCACGCCAGCACAATACAAGTAGAAAGGAGGAAGTGAGATTGCCCTATTTCTGCTCATTCAGCACTGATTTAGCTAAGCATGAACCCTTTTAGAATTGTCCCTAACATACTGAGACTTCTATTCTACAAGACTTCTATTTTGACAGTCCCTTCCAGACAAGGAATGGCTTCTTAAATTCCTGTCTTTTACAAACGCCCTCTTTTCCTCGAGACCACCTGGTAATCTGAATTTACAAGTACCTGCCATCAAAGTACAAGGCGTTTATAGGCATCCATGAAACTTCCTTCTGCTTCATAAATAAAATTCATGCTTTTCTCCATCCTGCTTTTCAAAAAGAAAAGCGAAGCATTAGCCCATCTCTTGAAAAAACTCAAGCTAACTCGAAGTGACTTGTTTTTCTGGAATGCAAAGCATGTGCGCACAGGTACACCCTTTCTGAAGACTAGGAAGCAACACTGGGATACATCTCTAATCCTCTTTATTAACCTAAATATAGTGCTCTCATTCCAAATGGTTCAGAGCAGTGTGCAAACACAGGAGGAGCCTGTCAAAACATGTTCTCTGTAAATCCAAAACAGCATTTAAGACAGTCTTAATGAAAGGCAACCAACTGTACCCATACTCAAATATTTTCATCTATTTGCTCCTACTTTGTTACCAGTTTCTGTACTCTGCCAAGCAGCAAGGCTGACAGGCCTGCAAATGGTATCATATATACATATATATATATATTTAAAATAAATTCTCCCTAGCACAAAAGGAGGTAGGTGATGGCACCCTATGGATTGTGAGCCAATTTATGTGGCTGGGGGGAACTTTTGACAACCTACTTAAAACAATCTCTGCCCTAGGCAGTTTGCTGTAGCATCTCCAGAACAGTAAAACATGGTAAGAACACACAGAGACAAATGAGAAAGTGTATGCAACAAGTGAATTTAGCTGTTCTTCATAGCTGCTCTTATGAAGCAGTTCTAGATGAACTATGAGTAGTACAATCCCATTTCACTGCCATGAGCCTAGAGCAAACAGAGGCTGTTGTTAGGCCTGGGAAGGACAGTAAGTCAAGGTGTAATCCTGCTGAAGCTTTGTTCAAGCACTGTCAAAAAGACCTTGACAGTCTCAATCACTTTATTTTGATTTAAAATTTTGTGTGTAATGAACAGTGCTTCTGTTTGTGACTATGCATTCTTCAGAGCAACACTAAACTAAGTGGGAGCAGCTCTGGCTAGTGTGGTGTGAAGGAAGAAAAATCCAGAATTCTCTGCAACTTGAAGTAGAACCCACTCAGTTAGAACCCACTCAGCTCTTTTCAAAGAGCTATTTGATATGAAAGTTATAGCTGGATCATTAACAAGAACAACTCTAAGAAAATATTTTATGTTTATGATTACTTAGTGCTAATACTAATCAGCAAAAGGCAGGAGCGCTAGACCTAGTCTTAACCACAGTGAAAACATAACCACCCAAGTATTTTGATTCCAAGATAAGTAGATGCCAAACAAAAGCCCCCGCCATGGTTTGGAGAGAGGAGGAAACAAAAAAGTAGGCTGATCCCTTGCACAACTTAATTGGGGCCTACATACTAATTTTTCTCTGCTTTGAGAAGCATTGAGAGTCTTGAAATAATCCTGAATTCTTTGAGTAAAAAGGTGAAGAGCTCTCCAACAGACATGATTTACTTAAGAGACTTAATAGTTTTTTGGGTTTTTTTTTCTTCAAATTTTTTAAATTCTCTAACAAGTACTACTGTTAGTTGTTTCCAATCATAAACATTTCTGACAATAGAATTGGAAAAACAAGTTCTTTGGCTTGTTAATAATTCTTAGGGTTTTTTTTTCTGTTAATTTCTTTTGCTTTTTTTAGATAAGGTGTTTTTAATCAAGCTGTCCTAATTCCATCTCAGAATAGCTTTCTGACATCCATCTTCACCCAAAAGCTATTTTTTATCCTCTATTTGACTTCTAACTTTTTTTTCTTTCTCAAGGACACATATAGTATACAAAAACCTCTCTTTTATATTCTTAGGACAAAATCCTTTACATGGTCCATTTGATCCACAGCTGGTAGCCATTTCTACTTAAAGTGTGCCAAAAAGGATTAGTCGTCCCTGTTACAGCCAGCCACAAGACCACCATGGTGAAACTGCCTTCAGCCATCAGCACCCACCCCACCCCTGTCACTGCAGCATTGCCAACCCTGCTCCGAGCTGCAGCCGTCAGTGGAACCTCCACCCAGTGCAGCATTTGGAGCTGTAGTAGTAGGAAGTTTCCATGAAAGACGCCAAACCTTAGTGTCAAGTACCTGTGGTTGCATAAGGCTGCTGCTGACCTCACTTGCAGCGTGAATTCACTTTGAACAACTTGATATGACTAAAGTTTTGTATGAATAGCCACAATTCTAGATGCAAAGGTCACATATACATTCACTTTTCCTTCTCACTCAGACTGATCCTAGCTATGGTGTGATTCCACAATTGAGACAGGTGTCTGTCATCCACAAACCTTGGGGAACAGATATTTAAAAAAAAAAAAAAAAAAAACCTTAAGTCATCTATAGGATAAAAAGCAGCTTCTGGTACTCTCTCTTCCCTAAAATAAAACAAAGAATCCAAAGAGCATGCAAAGTTTAACATGTGTAACCCTAATAACACGCAGATATGTTTTTTCTAGATATGTCTGCAGGATTTTCTTGGATGAACCAAGGATTATTTTCCAGTTCAGCACAAGCAGCTTCACATATAGAAGTAGCAGGAGGCACTTCTCTTTCTAAATCAAGGTAACTGAAGTCTGTTTTTATTTGAGCCTATTGCTGCATGCTTATGGAACTTGCAGGACCTCACTATTCCATACTATTTACAAGCAGAAAGGGAGATCTTTCCTACTACAATTGATTTTTGATTGTGAAAAAAATCTGTTGTAGTCTTCCTTGATAAAGTAATTAAGTTTAAAATGCCAAACCAACATGTTTGAATTTTTGAACATAGTGTTTTGTATCTGATTTTCAAAGGAGAATCACTTCCAAAGTGGTTATTAACAGAACAGAGTTTTCCGCTTAACCTTAAAATGCCTGTCTGGGCATAGACTACAAAGAGGTAATTATATGTGGAAGAAAACCTGATAATACTTATGAAAGATATAAATTAATATTTTGTGTCTCAGTGCTTGACATCTCTTGGAAGTTTGTCCACAGTCTAGTCATAATTAAAAACAAACCAAAAGAAAAAAAAAAAAAAAAATGAAACTGCTCTCCAAAAACACACCCACACACACCGCCCTCGCCCCCACACACTTTCATTGGAGGTTACCTCTACCTAGGAGGAATGATTCTGGGTCGGAGTATTCTTTATGGCATTTAATAGCTTAATACACACACGCACACACACACAAAGCAGCCTCCCAGTCATCTTTTCTCTGCTGTTTTCCTGTGTTTTCAGCAGGGTTTTTTTTGTTTGTTTGTTTTTAACTATTAGCTGTATTTTTTCTAAACCCTTTGGGATGTTTCCCTGTTGGTAGCATTTCTTTTCTTAAGGGAATAGCCAAGGCCAAAAAGAAACCTTCTACTTTCCTGAGAAACTCTCTAAATGTCAACATTTCTGTTGTTTTGCTAGCGAGAATCCAGGGTTGTGTTTGGATGCTGAAGTGGCCTTAGCAACTGGGCAGCTCCTTGCCCCTAGCAGTCAGCAGTCCAGCAGTGCAACATCCCGCTACTCAGAATCACGGGGAGAAACGCCATGCTCTTTCAATGATGAAGATGAAGATGATGATGATGAAGATTCTTCTTCCCCAGAATAAAGACAATAGAAAACTGTGTATAGAAATACTTCTCATACGTTCTTAATGAGAGCTCCCGTTTTGGATTTTATTTAAGTTTTTTGCTTTTGTTTGCACTGTGTTCAGTGAAGATTCAGAACAAACACATCCAAAGTTGAAATTTAAAACTTTCTGCTGGTGAACACAGAGTGATACGCAGACACAGAGCAAAGTGGGTTTTTTTTGCCAACCACAACCACAGAAGAACAAAGACCCTGGAGATTTGGCAAAGTAAACATCAAGTTAACACTTTCCATTTTGGGACATTATGACTTAAGTCTCTGTTTTCCCTTTACCATAACCAGATAGAGAAGAAAACAGGGTCAGTCAACAAATGCTGATTCTCACATTGTCTTCTAGCTGTGCTACCTTAAAAAAAAAAAAAAAAAAAAAAAAAAAAAAAAAAAAAAAAGTATGTGCACAGTCACATGCTAAATACCTATTTAAAAATATCTTGTATGAAAATTATTATAGGGAGGGGGACTGTTAGAATGTTGTTTTTTTCTGTTCAACTTCCTGTATAGAAGATTCTTAAAGTAATATAAATCACAAGTGATTTATTGCAATGAATCTTGAAATAGATTAAATCCCTTTTAGATACTCTAAAATAATATTAGTATGTCTCTTTTGAAAGGTTCATATGTTTGTTTATAGTGCAGGTCTAATTTATTTATAATAAGCGATTACTCTGCCATTATTAAGCAGTCAGGAGCATATTCTCTTCACCAGCTTTTTTCCAAGGAAGAAAAAAAAAAGTGAAAAAATTGTATTTATAGATTATAGTGTATCCAGTGTAACCTCTCCTTTACTGTTCTGATTTTGTAAACCATTTGACTTTACAGCATGTATATTTGTAATAGAGCCTCTATGTTAAGAATTTGGGCAACATATTTTCAAGGCAGGATTTTGACAATGCACAGTTGCATTAAGAATATAATAATACACTAATTTAACTTGTTCATAGTTAACTTCTGTTGCATGCATCTTGATGCACCTTTGGAAAATACTAATACCAAGCAACTTCTTAATATAATTTGCAGCTGGTGTTATACAATGTGAATCCCATTTGAACAGTTAAATTAGGCTTGTACCAGGAGGCTCTGTATGCTATATTTAAAATCAAATCCAATCTCAAAGACTTAAAGAAAATCTTAAATAGCAAAGCAAAATACAGTACAACTGGTTATCTTCTGATGGTGTTCTAACATTCAGTATTTTAACAGGTTTTAAAGTTAACCTTTTAATTACGTGAATCCAGTTAAAATAAGTTATTTCTTTTTAGTTTTTATACTACCTGTAAATAGTGAACTATCTGTAAGTACCAATGTTATTAGCTGCAGAACACAGTGACTTTGGCTCTGTTACTTAGTTACAGATTAGGCAACTTTTGATATGTTACTCAACCATGGTGGCAAGCCAGATCCCTCGATTCTTATAGCTGTTATTCTAACAGTCTGCCGCATCATCTTTTCCAGCCAAATCTATATTCAAGCCAACATGGCCCAAAAGCACTGTGCCCAGACTAGCAAGAAAAACTGAGGCTTAAGCTAGAAAGATACTGCAAGGATCATTCAAGCACACCTGCAGCCTCACATTAAAAATTAAAACACTCCTACATTTGATGTACAGATATGCTGGTACCATTATTTAGGCATAGCTGTCATTTGAGTAAATAGAGCTATCAAGGTTACCTAAATGATGTACAAATTCACAGAGAAAAAAAATCCTGTTTGCTTATCATGTTATTCATCCTCTGGGCAAGACTGTTAGACTGTCCTATACAGACGCCTTATAGGTAACAGCTGACCAAGGCATGTATAGTAACCTCACTGCAACCAAATCTGTCACACTACCTCTATATAAAGAAATAAAGCTTTACAAGTACAAAAAAAAAAAATACTATCACAGAAGGATTCAGTGCACTTGATTGAAGTGGCTCACTTCTTTAGTAAGAGGAGGAGCTATTCCACACATACTGCTATGGAATTACCAGTTTTACAAATAACATTTCATACAGATTTTTATTCTTAGTATTACTATTTTTTAGAAAACTACTCTGTCAGCAGAGATGGCAGAGCAAAGATACTGCTACATACAGCACATCTTAATGCAAGCTTAAGGACAGAACATTTTCTAAATAATTTACTATTTCCTCAGGCCTCATACACTAAGGGATGTACCTGACTTTACACCTTCCTTACATTTCCATTTCAAAATTTGCATTTAAAAAAAAAGAAAAAGCAAAACACTAATCTAGACAATAAAAGAACAACAGTTTGAATTACAAGAAGCTCACACAAAAAAAAAAAAAAAAAAAGAAAAGTACACCTAGGAGCCCATGGTATTTTCCTTGCTTTGTTGTGCTGCTTTTAAAAAGGAGGATGTGTGATATCTTGCTACCACTGATACCCATTTCCTTCAGAGCAGCAGACTGTACAGCTGCTTGCTTTCTGGCAAACCTAAAGCTATCAACCACTAGAGTTTCATTATTATTATTAGGGTTTTGTTTGCTTGTTTGAAATCTAGGAGCATACAACATTTATGTAGATGGTTGAACCATGATTTCCAACTTTTTTTCTGAACTAGTTAAATACAAAGGACAAGTTTGAACACTTAGAAAAGGCTTCAAAGGGAAATTCTCCCCTTGGGATTCTTTGTGCCAAGTTGTAGTTGAGAATGAAGTTCTACTAGAGCACTGTGGTCTTGTGGTTATACTGAAGCCTGGGAACTAGGAGAATTCTGGTCCTCATCCAGCCATAGTGACTCTCTACGATTTTGGGCAAGTCTTTCAACCATTCTTGCTCATTAGCTGACACATTAAAAAAGTAGAACCTTAGATGTTGCATCTGAATTGAGCTCTGAGCAATTATGAGTTACAGGAATATTAAGTGCACCGCTCCCACTAAGTTAATGGCACTAGCCATGTTCAGTTGCTTCACTGTGTAGGCTCTTCCTCTGAAGGCCACCGAGAGACATTTTTCCAGAGTAATAGAGTCATTAACAACACCGGTTCTCCCATTTTCTAGTCAGCTGCCCCTCTTCTCTACTCTCTTGTGCAATACCCTTAATATTCATTCAAATGAAACAACTAGCAACAGGCACTAGATTTTATCTTCTGTAAGGCAGAGTTAACACTTGGTTTCTATGAATATCTGAAGTCTGTCTCTTGAATGCTACTTATTGATTACACATTCAGATAGCAGTTGGCTGAAGACAATATAATGCTGTGTAGATAATGCTTTTATATATATTGCAAGTGAACATTTTTTTCTGGACTTACTTTATGGTGCTTGAAAATAATCTAAATTTGACTTAGAAAAACTTGTCACCACTGCAAACTGGATGAAAAATTGTGTGGAATACAACATTTTTCTACTATGTGGAAATCAGATATATTAGTTGTAGACTTTGGTTTTAAAAGTTATATTAGAGTTGTGCCAGTCTTCTCAGTTCAAAACTGGAATAAATGTCAAAAATCCATCTAAGAAGTATATTTAAGTAAATGCTAAAGCACATAGCATTAGTTTACTTGAAGGTATGTTTTTAACTAACTTCTTCATTAAACTAGTACAAGCCACACTGAAGATATTTCCATTTTGGTTAAGGGGTTCGGTAGTGGTAGGGAACATGGACTGTTTTTTAAACTACAGTTTGAAAATATTCCTAATCTGTTTGAGCAGCTGCAAGTTCCAGGTATGCAGAATCCTCAGGGGGATCTGTGCCAGCTTAGAGTAGCACAATAGCAAGAGACCTAACACAGCCAAATTTCGCTTTTCTCTCCTTTTCTCTCCCCGCCCCCACAGATCCAAAGGCAGCACCTTCACTGTTTAATGAATAAACTTGAAGTGGGAAAATGACCATAGGCACTTGTAAAGTTTTGAACAATAAATTTTAATAACAGTCCTATTTTGAGGAAACACTCTCCACTATAAGCTTAATTTATTTTAAAGAGATGGTGCAGTTGAGCTATCCCAGCATCCTGGGATATTTCATGGCTGAAACCATCAACCCCTCAGCATTGGAAAATTGTGCCTATTGCAACATTACTGATGAACCCTTGAGAAGCTAAGAAAACTTTTATTTTTTTTAAACAGCCACTTCTTACTTAATGAATCTTGCCCTATGTCCATGACGACCATGACAGAAAAGCATTCAGGATTTGTCACTTACTCGCCCTTCCATGTCAGCTGTTCTAAACGTTTTTTGCTGCTGGCAGGTATACTCACAACCAAGTCCTGACACCAGGACATTTCTTGAAACTCTCATGCCATAGACGAGTTCTCAGATCAGGCTACTTATCTTTGCTATTGATGCTTCAGAATTAGTTTAGTAAGTACTTTTTTAGGTATCTATGAGCAAATGTTCTCCTCTGAATCCAGCTGTATTGCCAAAACAAAACAAACAAAAAGCACCTTATTCCCAGTTGCCCATTCCCTCTACTATGCGAGTTAGTACTTGGAGATACTTAACCAAGCTGGTGCTGGCAGTCACATGGGGGAACACTCAAAAAAAACACCCAGGCCCAAGAAAGCAAAGTGGTTATTTGTCACAGTTTGTTACAAAGTGCTTGTTCATTCAACACCTCTACTATTCCCACTTTGTCTGGCCTACCTCAAAGATCAGCCAAAATCAAAATGTTTCCCTCCTGCATACATCTTTCCTACAGCACTAAACAATCCAACAGTTCAGACATTTAAAAAGGCACAAGACTGAAAAATTCCTCCTCAGCATTGGGAAAGGAAGACATTTGATCTAACCATCCAAATCCTACTGGACTGCAGGGAAACACTTAGGAACAATGAGTAACAATAAGGAAATGAGTAACACCAGCTGACAACAGGAAATAATAAGTATCTAAAATTTAAATCCTGCTGTAGATTTGATCAAACTTTTCTATACAGTATTTTGGAAATTTTTTTGAAGACAAAACAAATCTATCCCAGTGACTCATTTTAATCCTTTTATTGTAAGCAAGGCTGAGTGAAACACAAATGAATTTCTAGCACTAGACTAGCAGATTCTCATGCCTTCCATCCCAGCAATGGTTCGTCTGTGAGATGTAAGCAATAAGATAAGAAATGTCCACTACATACACAACCCTTTCCACTGAATTTCAAGATAACTCAGTAGAAACACTTCAGTTTATATTGTTTGTTTTGTGAGGATTCAGTTCGATTCATACGTCAACCTTTTGGCAACACATGGTTTTCATTACCTTTTTGGTCACATACGACTCTCTTTTCAGGGGGGAGGGCGGTGTTTTATCTGTAATGCAACTTTTAACAGTTAGTAGATTTGGTTCCAAATGATGCAGGGGTTAAATGGATCTCCCAGAATTTCCCAGGAAAACATGAACTGAGTTAAAATGCATCACACATGTTCCTTGCGCATTCCCCTATCTAAAGCCAGGAGGTATATATGAAAGTTACTTTTTATAGAGAGGTTTTTATGACTCTAGCTTAAACATCTACTCTGAAAAAAAAAAAAATCCTACTGTGAACAAGCCTGTAAGAACTAAGATCTAGTTCATCTTCCCTCAGGACCCGACTGCAAATCAGGCACCAACCATTGTATTTGCATAGCGTGAGGAATGACTAGCCAGCAGGTATAGGCACAGTTTTTATACCCATGACATGTCTGTGGGCACTTATAAGAAGAACTGGCAAAAGATGAATCCCTTAAAAATAAGATAATGCTGACCTACATATAAACCAATGTCACAGAGCCACTGCAATATGCATTATGTTAAAAAAAGTTGACCCTCCCATCACCACTTTTTAACATCACCTATATTCTACATGGAAATAACTTCTAGGAGTACCTCCTTTTTATGCTTAAAATGAAGAAACCACTTTAAAGTCCATTAATTGTTTTATATGAAATAGGCGGGCTTTTTTAAGACAGATGCCAGCTGGAAAAGGTTCTTTTATACCAACTTTCAATGTTGAACTTAGAAGAAAAGAAGTACTAACAAATCTAATTCATGGTAGCGCAAACTACACCGGATTTCAACATTTAGTATTTTAATCCGCTATTCTTTCCCTACAAAATATCTACTGGAATACAGTACCACACCAACATGTTGCCAGACAACAAGAATAAAGCTTAAAGCATTTTTCTCCCATTTCCAATGCTAAAATTATGCATCTCTGGGAAAGTGGAAAGTCCATGTTGCCCACTCATCTTAATTTGCTGCAGATTTTTGAATTCTCCATGGATTTCTTTCTAAATATCTTTAAAGTTTTCTTCCTAAAAAAAAAAAAAAAAAAAAAAACCTGCTATTAAGACTGCTAAGCTTGATTTTTTTTCCTTGATCAAATAGTGTTAGTTTCTACTAACACACTGTACATGGCTAGGAGTAGCATAAAGAGACTGTGGATACTATTTGATATGCTTTATATACTGACAGACAGAAATACAAAGAAAAATACATACACAAAGTTCCACTTTCCTAATAGGAACACTGGTATTAGCATATAGTATATATGAATCAATAGGAAATATTACTTTGTAGTAGCATACACTTGTAAATAAATACTTATTTTTTTAAAGGAAATTTTATAGAAAAAAAGCTATTTCTGTATACTCTGATCTCATGTTTACTGAAAATGCTGCAAGTGGGAATTGTACATTGCAAACTGTGGCGGGAAGGGGGTAAAGGAGCAGACAGCTGATTGACATAAAAAGTATGTACACACTGGACAAAAACAATACCCAGTTGTTTGTGAACAGGAAAGTAAAGCTTTACTGTAGAGGAACAGAATAAAAGACTTTCAAGGCAATGGGGTTGGGCTTGTTTTTAAGAAAAATGTGAAAACAAGTTGCTCAAGGTTAATGCTTACAGCATTTTTTCATTAAAAAAAAAAAAAAAAAAAAAGAGAGAGAGAGAGAGACACCGAGACATACTTTATGGTTTAAGGTCCAGAAGAAACTATGTAAGGTTTGATGCGTTGAAGATAAATACAAAAATCTAGCAACTGCAGCAATTGCTTTGGTTAGTCTGCCATTCCTAACAACTTTGCATGTCAGCATCCATGCAAACATGTTGGATGCCTGAAACAATTACCTATCTCACAAAACATTTAGAAATATTCCAGTTCCTATCTTACTAAGAAATGCACCTAGTTGGTAGGTCAAAAGAAAGCCTCAGAATCATCTGATGAATTTTCAGGCCAGATACAATGCGTGTTGCATACAGGCTTTTCCCCTTCAGGTTTCTTAGTCGTAAAAGTATGAAGTCTTCCTGTTCAGCAGCCAAGTCTGTGGGGAAGGCACACACAGTGCCCTTCCCAGGATGCTGCTTACATTCCCTAGACCTTTGTGCAACCCTTGTGTTTCGTGCAAGTAATGTTTCTATATGGTTGACACCTTTCAGGCATCTACACCTTCTAAATAGAAGCCCATTTCCATATTTTGTTAACAAGATTTAGGGAGAGCTGAGTGCAGTCTCCCTTCATCATCCGTTGGCTTTCATTCAACTCCTTCAAATAAAAAATCTCCAAGTAATTTCACAGTGCTTGTTTTCTCACATGACAGTAAACGAACAAGCAAACATACATATATTTTTAATCTTTAATCAGACAGAAAAAAAAGACAATAGGAAAAAAAGAATTGCACAAAGTTAATTTTTGTGTAATGAAAACAATCTCCAACACAGACCTCCCCTAGTAAACATTCATTTAATATACATTGGTCCATTAAGAAGGTCATTTTCACAAAGAGAGTTAGCAGACTTCAGTTAGCTCCCAATAAATAACTGAAAACTGTTGTCACATAGCTTATCTGGGCCAAAATTACAGTTGAAGAAATGAGAGGATATAACCTTTACCTTAGTAGTATACTCAAAAAAAAAAAAAAAAAGGTAAAAGGGGAACATCGTACATTCTTTTATTTATTTAAACACTATGCTATAAACATAATTAATAAATATGGAACATTAATAGCAAAGATTGTTGGGATAATCATTTTCCTTGAATCCAAAAAAGGTTGATTTTTTTTATTGTAAGCAACTTTAAGCTTACTTGTAAGCTCCTTTGTAAGCATCCATCCAGAGCAACCGGGACAGACTGGACAACTGGACAGTGAGAAACCTCATGAAATTCAACAAGGCCAAGTGCACGGTCCTGCACCTGGGGAGAAATAACCCCAGATACCAGTACAGGCTGGGGAATGACCTACTGGAGAGCAGCTCTGCTGAGAAGGACCTGGGCGTCATGGTGGACGACAGGTTGACCATGAGGCAGCAGTGT
>JAWLRI010001075.1:1326549-1352086 GCA_034781795.1 Crypturellus tataupa
AGGCCGCGCGCCCGGGGCTCCCGGTGTGGCTGATTATTGCGGTCTCAGCTATCCCCAAGGGCAACTTTATTTCCATTCAAAAACAAAGCAAAATAACAAACAACGCAGAGAAAATAAGGAGTTGAGCCAGCTCCAGTGCAGAAGGTTTTCTTTGTAACTCGCAGTCATTTTGTGCTAGGCAAACACCAGTGTTACAAGTGCTATTCACAATATTATTTTTTAATTCTGCAGTGTGAGAAATGTTTTTGAATAGCACCACTCGACTGCAAAAGAAAAATCATTTATTTGCATAGAACAAACCCTAGGCAGCATTCGAACAGACTCAGAACCAGAGGGCAAACAAAATAACCTTTTTATAAACCTTCATAAACTCCTGATTTTTAAAGATTTAGAATTAGCAAAGCTAGAAGACACAGAAGTCAGACCTCAGCATCTCAAAACAAATCTTTGCTTATATATCTCAATCACTCATTCATGGGTGCCTCTAAAAAAAGATTCAGTTCCAGAATGGTTTGTCATAAGTCTGGAAAAAGAATTTAAATTACACTGACCAGGGAGAACTCAGTTCTTTCCAGAAGAGCCTCAGTCCTATCACTAGAATTTTTGTGACTAATTTGCTGCATGAGGGAGATAAATATCAGTCTGCAAACCTGCAGAGGCAAACTTCAAAGTGGAAAAAAAATCCAGTGTCAGCAAGGTACATTTTGAGGGTAGATCTTTCTCTCCTTTTTTTGAACTATCATCATCTTAACACTATATTTAAAATAATAATAATTAAATGCTATTGATACCACATTATCCAAAGTAGGAAAGGAACAGCTATCCCTATTACTGATAACTTTAAGATGTAAATAAATACAGCTATTGCAGCTTGCAAACAGGCAATCTGATGCAGGCCAAGGAAAGCCCTGCATTTTTGTTCTAACCATCTCAACTTTGACATTTTTCCTCACCTCATTAGCATGACTAAAGTCAAGCTGGAAACATTCTGGGCCTCTAAACCTTATTCATGTTCTGCCAAGCTGCTACCTACATTTTTCTTACATCAGACAGCACATTAAGACTATTAAGATTAAACGATAATTCTACTCTGTCTCGGGTCTGCGGCCACATGACTGAACTGTAACATCAGAACATTTACCAGACCAATATTTCTCGGCTCTTGTGTAACAACTGAGGGGTAAAACTGAGAGCCCGTCCAACCCGCAGCAACATACGGATCTGTGCGTGTCCCTGAGGGACTAGTGCTGCGCCGCCTACTCAAACATGAGAAGTGCGTGACCGGCACGATAAAGGGTGAGCGTATCAGGAGATAAGCACGAAATCCAAGAACTAGGTAAAGCCGTACTGGCTGTTAAAGAGACTTCATAAATATCTGCAGAGTCCAAATAATTCTCAACAGACTCTGAGACTCAGTAATTCATCTGAAAGAGGAATATCCCTTTTTCGAATCTCTGGGGGAAAAAAAAAAGCATACATCAAATGGTACATTTTATCAATGATAAACCATTCATAGTTAAATATACTGCACTATTTACAGAAAAAGATATCCCTCTATGACTGCTAAAATTGCTAATGGATATAATCCCTTTAACAGTGATAATTTAGTTTTTTTGTTCAGCATAACTAGCTAAATTTGTGCTGGGAAAAAAAAATAAACAATATCAGCAAGAGAGAGAGAGAGAAGACAGGCAGTGCTCTTACAGTGGTCAGACTCTCTAAAGGGAGATAGGAAAACTGAAGACAAGTGGGCCAGCCTCTGTTCTTCACGCTTCAGGACATGGTGAAGAGGCACGAGGGCACAGAAACAGACGGGGCCACCAGATGTTGCTAACCCAATGATTCCCATTTCACAGCTGCTAGATGCATGCACGCAAAGAGCAGAACACACACTGAAGAGCATTTGAAGGTGGTGCTATGTACTGCCAGAATTACTTGTTTTTCCTTTCTCATTTGCATCATTTTAACTTGATAAAGAGGGCAAAGTATTTTGTAAAGATGATACATTAACATATATTCCCCCGCATGTTGAACCTGTAAAACAGATTGCTCAGAAAGAGGGAAAAAAATAGAGTGCTACCCTCCATGCTGAATGTCCCCCCAGGCACGTCAGCATTAAGCTGAACAGCACTGGCTGCTCCTGCGTGTAGACACTCGGGGTATTTTTGAGCTGTCCCTGTAAACTCCCACTTTTCATCATTAATCACTGGTAACTGTAGAGTTTGTGAAAAACTATTATTGAGGCTTAACTTCACATGTTTTTTGCAGTGTGCTATACATGCTTGTACATAAAACCATCTCGGTAAACTGGCATATATGGCATATATCTTTTGCCATACAGAATGAGTTAAGGAGTCTTGTGTCTGAGTTCCTTGCAGACAAGAACAACGTGAAAACTCTGACAAGCCAGGCAAATATTTCTGGCTCACTAGATAGCAGGAACACGAACTCAAAGGGCAAAGACATCCCACAATTCCAACAACCATTCATGTCCTAGGGAGATTTCAAAGAGCTTTCTTGTCATGTTTTAGTCATGACTGCATTTCTGTTTGTCAAAGTGCATTTGCCAGTTGCACCACTGAGGATTTTATACACGACTCAGCCTACAGCGGTTTCCAGTAATGGCATCTTATGCAATTTTTGACCTAGTTTAACATACTGAGGCTCTTGGAAACACGCAATCCACTGCAGCAGTTTTCTGCTTAACACTATGTTACACCACTGCATTAAACAAATGTATCATCTCACAAAAATACAGGGGACAGGAAGAGAAAAAAAAAAAAAAAAAGACTAATTTCAAATTGCCATAAATTTACCAGCAGTTCCCTATTCTGAACTAATGATTTCAGGTCTCTAGATCCTATGGAAGAATACTCCTACATTAAAAAAGAAAACATCTATACAGACTTCAGTATGAATCTTACATAAGAAACTCATGTATGATGACCTGTGTTCTCTTTCTGGCACCAGTGGTTACTGATAAAACATAGAGAGATGATGAGAATAAAGGCCAACTACAAAACACATCTGATATTAAGGGACTCCCCCAGTCTCCCTAAATTGATTAACCCTCAAAATTACAACTGTTACAGAAAGCCAGCCAGGGAATCTTAAAACAGTTTAGTGTTTGAAACAGGAAAATTCAAGTTGTTACCATCAATCCACACAGGCACTGGAATCCTTCATTGTCCCCTGTCCCAAATGTTCCCACTTTGTAACTTCCTTTTCTCGACAGCTATGGTCTTACCTTTGGGAAAAAGGTGCCTCAATCCACAAGCACATAGCTATCAATCTGCTCCGAGAAAACTGCCTACAGGAACGTTTCCTGTCTTTCAAAACTGATGCCCTTTTGCTACACAGCTTCCTTTCTTCTCCATATTATGCACAAGGGTTGTAAGCCTGAGGATGAAATTGCACTGTAACAAGCCTACAAGTCTAGTCAGCAAAACTGCAAAATCTTCCAGTTGAAACAGCATGGCCTGAGGAGATTGTACTGGGTTTCTGCACCCACGTAGCATCTCCTGTGGGGGCATATACATAAAATACCAAATGAAGTAACAAAGAAGCTGCCAACCATCTGAAGAGCTTTATCTGAACTCAGCTTGGCTTTTCAGATCAAAAATCCCACTTCACTTTCCTTCTGCTGCTGAAGTTCTCAGTAATGGCTCACCCGGTAATGCTGGATTTTAGTCACTTGAAATCTGGGGATGGGCAATGAGGGAAGAAGTTTCAAAACCCTCCTCGCTTTATACCTGTGCCTGTAGTTTGCCTTACTAATTAAACTTTTCACTTACTGAATAGCTCATGCTATTCAGATGTTTGTTTAGGACTTTACTAAGGGAACAGGAGGACAAACTTGAGCTGCCACTGTGCCTAACACCTCAGTGGAGGGCAAGGCCACTCGTGCAGCTTTTCTTCAGAGTGCATTAAGATTTGGTACCAGTTAAACCTTGTCTACAGATTTGTTCTAAATTAACATTTAAACAAATCAGACTGAAATTTACTATCACTTTTAAGTAGCATTTAGATTAAACAAGTCCCCAAACCAAACAAGTTTACAGAGAAATTTACAGAATTTACTACATTGTGCTATCCCAGCTAATCCCCGCTAACCTCTCCCTAAATTTAAAAGCAAAAACAACAAAGTGAAGACTTTAGCAAACACCATCCCTTGCACTGAAATTCATCCAAGCACCAATGTGTTATGCTTTTTTTCCTGTTCACAAGAAGGCTTAAAATGTGCACAAAACTTGATACAAGGTTTCAGCCACTAAAATATTTAAAATATTAAATAAAGTCATCTGTCCCCTTTGTAACTACTTTCTTAAATTAGAATCTACAGTCATAGGTTTAAGAGGGAACTTGTTAGGGACAATAAAAAAAAATTTTAAAAAAAATCACTGTAAGGAGCCCCTTATGTCAGAAAAATAGAAATGGTACTAACAGGCTCACAAGTAACAAAATATTTAGATACAGGAAGAAAACACAAATATTTTATTTTAGACAACTGTAAAGCAAATCCAAAAGATTACAATGCTATCACATCATACATACAGCTATAATACTTTCTAAAATAAAATATAGGATTAAAAGTGCTAAGACTTAAATACATATGATACTCATCAGCCCTGTAAAGGAACTGTTGTCAAATCCAGATTAAATTGTTAGCAATTTCTATCAGTTTAACGCAAAATCAAGAGGAGGCACTACCTCCACAGCTACATGCAATACTCACTGTTCAGAGCTGCACCACATAAAAATTTAAGTACGTGCTAGTGAACATAACCTTGAATTTTCCTTTAGTAGCTTCTTTAGGAGCTTGCCTGAGATTTAAAGAGACAAAGAACTCTTATTTGTAGTCATGCATTAGCAGATCTATTTAATCCAAACAAACTACTCAGTAACATACAAGCTTTTCAAAAATTCTCACATTATACTGATTTTACTTGCAAGAATCAGTTACCAAATTAACAAAAGCAAAATGAGGATAACCTGGATTTTCTGCAGTGCTTTTCTCATTTTTTTATCTCTGATTTTGACAGAAAAAGAGAGAAGAGTTATATAAAGAAGGTGATATAGGGACTCCCTCTCATCATTTGTATTAAAAATGCTTTTTCTAAAACAACAGTGACAAGTACTCTGTGTAATTTAACTGGGTGGCAACTAAGACCACTGAAAAAATCAAGGCTCATGATGGAATGCTGTTTACAACAGCACTGATGTAACACCCGAGGTTTTAAAAAAAAGGCACATTTTTGATGTGCAACATAACACCTGCAGCCAAACAAACATTAGCACCAAGATGCATGATGTCAAAGAGTGGAGTTAAAAGTTACGTAAAATCCCCCAAGTATGGCTAATACAAATACAGGTTCTTGTACAAAAGGGATATTCCTCAAAAGTAAACTGGGCACTGGGAAGGGGAAGCCCACATATGACAGATATTGTTGTAGCAATGTTGAACCAGAGCCCTGTATGCTCTAGGTTAAATTTTCTGCTCTTGACACTATGGTTGAATGAAAACTCACCTGGCTACTAAGACAAGATTACAGGTTTTTATACTGCACTCATGACAGCGAAAAGATTTATCTATGGGGAAAGCCTAAGAGTTGTTTCCAAACACATTTATGACTTGAACATTAATGAATACAACATTCCCAATTAAGATGTTTTGGTTTACATGGTAGTACGAGATTTTTTTTCTTCTAGAAAACTCCACTCAGAAGGAATACTAGTTTCATGTAAACTGAATACAGGTATGTACATCCTTAATACTTAACTAACTTAATCCTTAAATTACACAATTAAGACATCTTTAATAACGATTTATAATTAAGCCCAAAGAATGCTTACTGAAATTTTCACACAAAGAAAATGAATAATCATGTCATGTCCTAATAGTTGGGACACCCGATTGATCACTTGCTCAAATTTGGAGGGTGGCGGGAGGGACAGAGAGGGAAGAAATAATAAAAAAAAAGGAAAGTCTAGATAGTTTCTCTTACAACTTATCTCAGCACTCACATAAATTTTACAAATAATTTTGACAGACTAGGGAGAGCAATTTGTTGAATTCGCCCAATCCAGAAAATGCTAGTGAAAAACTGCCACTTCACACTTTTTCTACATAGACAAGAGGAAAAAGAGAATCATCTCTTTCAAAAACTGAACAACTCTCCAGAACTTACCATGCCTAAGTGAATTTGAAATCTGAAATGAGATTTTTTTTTTCCAGATACAACCTCTGAACTTCTCTCACAACTATTAAAATACTTTCAGGCTGCAGTAACACAGAGATCAGTCATATCTCCAGAAATTCACATGTCCCAGCTCTAAAACTGCAAGACTCCTATGCAGTATTATTCATGCTATCATTACAAAAGAACCCATTGCATATTTGTGAGGAACACACAAGCATTTTTCCATTGTAAACAACAACCAAAAAGCATGCTAATTTATATCAGAATTGTTCTATTTTTAATGAGCTTAAGTTCCATTATGAGCAGCTTCCTCCAGCCTTGCACAGATGTCTGCCTGCATAGGTGTTTAAAAAGCTTTGTGCACATGTGGCTTATTTTGGTCTCAGATATTTTCCAGAAAGTGCATTAAGACTTTAGAACTGTTTTTGAAGTTAATCATAATTTTGAAAACCGCTGTAAGAACTAGGCATAAAATCTTGTTAACAAATATAAGCCACAGTACTTGTAACAGAGTATATACTCCAACTCAATAGCCTCGGTTTACTATAAGATAGTTGGTAAGACCAATTTTCTAATGGCAAATGAGGAAACAAACAGAAAATCAAGCCAAAAGGATGGAATATCAAATATTGAAAATGATGAAAGGAAACAGAGCATATAAATTAAACATAGGAATGTTTAATCAAGACAATTCTTATTTTCAACAGAGTCTCTTTAGGAACTTGTTTTAAATGGAAAACAAAAGCCTATTCCCACAATAGCAAGGCCACTTCTTTCAAGCGGCTCTGTTGTACAACTGTTACCAGGACTCTAAACCATTTTAATTGACTTATACTGATATTTCTTAACTAGAAAGTTTTAAAATATTGTATAATTTTATTTGTGCTCCACATATCGCAAGCAATTAACAACACAATAAAAGATTCAATTCCTCAGCTAGAATACCAAACTCTATACCAAGTATTACATGTACACAATACTTGCACAGTGACAAGCACAAGAAAGTACTAGTTGAGCACTTACTTTCTGAAATCCATACCAAATCTTAAAATCCATTTTAATTCTCCCACCCAATCTAGGATTTAAGGCATCTCCACACAGCCAGCCACCCACCCACCCACTCCCATGCACACAATTTATGTGGAGGTGTTTACTCTTTCAAAATATCCACTATGTCAGCCAGGTACCATTTATTATTTATCCCTAAAACTGTGTCAGCATTGAGATATGACAGTTAAACCAGTGTTAAATCAATACAATATTTACATAGCACAGCACATTAAGCTTGAGACACTCACTTGGGGGAATAAAACCACATTTTAGAACAGGACAAAGATCACCATTATTATGTGTTTGAAAACAGCTATTTACAGATCCCTAAAATGACATAACTATAGTCTGTACACTGTTCCAATGGGGCAGGCAGAAGCATAATAGGCATTTTTTTGAGGGATTTTAAACATGATTTGGAAGCATATTATTTATGCTATCCTCAACGCCATATACCACCTGAACATCCTCCAAGGTGGTTTCGTATCCTAGAATGGCATGTCCAGCTCATACAAAACAGACAACATAACATCTTTATTTGTGCAGATTTTTTTTTTCACTCCTGCTATTCAGTCATCTGAACTTTGAAGGCAATTCGTCCCAGAAACTTGTCACGGTCATCTTCATTTTTTAAATTAGGTGCGCCCAGGATCTTACACTCAATTGTTATTTCTTCTTTGGTACTGTTGGAGTTAATTGCTAGTTGAACAGCCACTAGAGGCTGTAAATAGTGAGCCTAGTAAACAGAAAGATGGGGAAAATATTTGAGATACCAGAGTAAGTGATCTGCACAATTGACATGAACAATTTAATCCATCAAAATCCTGCCCAGAAAAAGCTAATTAAGATCCTAGCTTTCAAAGTCCGGTTTGACTCAGGTAAAACTACTTCCCCCCAGCATTAACTAACCAGGTTTACATTCTTTACATGATTTCCTAACTGATGCAGTCAACAACATAAGGTTCTCCTCAAAATTTTCAAGTCAACAGCAATATCACATTTGAGACAGTAACCAATTTTCTAATGATGTAAAAATAAAGTGGACAGTCAGAGAGATCTTCTCATTTCTAATCCTTTAAATAGGTGCACAAATCTCTGTGGTACTTTGTAGACAGATCAGAGTAAAATGGCTCATTATAAAACAGATAAAAATATTCAGCATTCTTATTAAGCAGTACAACTCTTTCCAATAACAGAAATAATCACTAAGGTCTGGCAGATGGGTTCAGTACAGTGAGAGTGGCAAAAGGCAAGCAGCCTTTCTGGACAAAGTAATACACAGTATTTTCATGGTTCTCACTTTTACACCTGCAGAGCAGGTGTTTAATTAGTTAGCTTTATTCTCCTAACTCCTTCACATAACAAAGTAATTCAACAAGTCTACAAAGATCTAATGCAGAAGAAATCAATGCAGTCTCTTGAGACCTAATGGAATACAAGACCTAATGGAATACCTCAACCTCTCAAAACTCTTCCTATTGCCTTTTTTTTTTTCCACAATATAGCAGTGTTATGAGAACTGAGCTTCACAAAACCAAGAATTCCTCAAGTAAGGCTGAGCGCCTATCTCACACAGCAAAGTGAATGTGAAAGAACCAAACCTCCAAAAAAAGAGTACCAATTCATTCAAAAAAATAAATTAATAAAAAAAAAAATTAAATCAGCTAAAGGTAAGGAAAAGCACTGAGTTTTACTATCCTTTCCTAGACTTACCTTTCCCATCAGTACAGAAGCACTAAGAAAGGGATTTTGCCAGCCAAGGTTTTTATATCTTTGGCGCAGACAATCTCCCAACAACTCACAGTCTACTGATGCTATATTTTGCATTTTGCTTTCTTTCTTTCTCTATTTTTTCCTAAGAAGGGACAGCATATGTACTGACTCTGCCTTTTGGAAGTACAGATTGACTGATCTCAAACACAGCTCTAGGCCCTTTCTTATTACACAAATCAACTTCTGAAGTTGTACTGAATTGCTTTTGATGTGTGAAGCCCAACACTGGACACTTTCAGATTAAAATTGCCAAAGACCAACCTCATCGGAACACAATTAATTTACAAAGTACAGCAAATCCTCTACATTTTTCAAATTATAAGCAATATAGTTATTTGTCTCAAGGATATCCTTTTTTGAAACACAGTTCTCAGCCTAAAAATGACAGAGGTCTCTCTCTGGTTTGAGTTTTCACTAGCATAGTTGTGCAAATGATGTCAACCATAACAAAATGGAAGAGACAGAACAACATAAAAGTAGATGCTAAAGAATCACCTTCCTGATTATGGTAAGTTATGTAAAGATATGAGCTGCTGCAACCTTAGAGTACAGTAGAAAAACAGTGGAACAATGAGCAACTTGACAGTGTAATAGAAAAATCATTTGGGGAAATAAGAACTAAATACTCTGCTCTGGATCTTACATATTTATGTAGAAAAAAAAATTTTTATCTTAGTGGTAAGTTGCTTACTATCTAAGAATGAACTCAGTACCCTGTAAGAGGTCATACAATTTAGAGTTGATGGAAAGTAAGGACTTTTCCTTAGGTAGTTATCTGAGCTTGATTAAAAAACGTATTTAAATACAAAAGGAAATTGTAGTCTTAACCCTACATAATCTGGATTCACAAAGCAATGGGTTTTTGTTTGTTTGTTTTTAAATTTAACTGTTCTTTATATATACAAACAAAATTTATGGTCAGAAAACTTGAGGTGATGGGGACAGAAAAAAAATATACTATGTATGTATATAAAGCTTCTAAATAATAAATCAGCTAGCTCAAAGAGCTTCTTCACAAAACAGAGTGAATAGAAAATAGAGTGCAGAACTACAAGGATGCATAACTAACAGTGGGAAAAAAAATTATAAATTTCATATCCTGAATATAAATCCCAAGGTTTAACTACCAGAAACTGTATTGTAATCAGAAGAACCAGTTTAGTTTCTGTGCTGCTCTGCACTGAAATGTATCTGTATCTATCTATCTATCTATATACCTATATCTACAAGCGACCACAAAACAGCATACGTTCTAAATGCTGCTAGTCCACTAGTATGGAGCCTTTTCCTCATAAGGATAGTAATGCCAAAATTACCTCCTGGCTGCAAAAGCATCTCTCTAATCTCACCAAGCACTAGAAATCTTCCGCATTCATAATATTCCTCACAAACACCTCATTGCAAACTTCAGACTTTACTACGACTCTGCAAATGGTAGGAGTAAATGCCAAAGAAAGTAAACACTTAGAAAATGAAGACCGTCATATCATTAAGACATACTTACATGCAAGCTTTTCCCATAGTATGGGAAGTACATTAAGTCAATCAAACCTCCACGAGGAAAATAATTTATCTGCACTGCGCCTTCTTCCTATGATTGGAAAAAAAACAAAATTTAAAGTTAACATCTATTTGCATAAATAGTAACAACAAAGTAGATTGCAACCCAATGATAAAGTGTAAGATCAAAAAAAAGTATTGATCTCCGAAGTATTAGAATATTTTCCAGAACAGATTAATTTTTGGGAAACAGTTACATGCTGCACACATCTACTAAAGTAATATGTAAATTAGTAATCCAGTCCAGACAGCTTGCATTTAAGTTTCCCTTACCGAAGGAAACAAGGCAGTGGGAAAACATATTCATTGCAAAGAATAACTCATTTTAACATGAAAGCATAAAGAAACTAAAATCCACCCCCAAACCACAAGCAAGCCTGTGTTTTTTGGTGAAGCAACAGCAAATCTGTATTTACGTTAGGGCCAAGTATTCAATATTCTCAGCTTTTGCAATAATACAACGTTAGTCTTTCACAAGGAACTCTAGCTGTCTCCCTGCAATGCTACTCCATTTTCAATTTGTTCTGAAAGTTCTTGGAATAATGCTACCAAGAAGGAAATTATGATAGTGCTACAGTTTCTGTGCACCATCAACACACAGAAGGTACAATGTATCCATGTACATATCCATGCCTTTTCATTAGACTTTTCCTTATAGTCCCAAATTTAGTAGCAAAAAAACAAGTTCTATCACCTGCAGAGCTGATGCATAATTCCTGACTGAGGAGTCGGCCAACAGGACACTACAAAGACTGAACTGTCCCAGACCTGGCTTGTCACTATGATAGTACATGGACACATCGTCTACGTACATTAGTTTCCAGGATTGTGGATGCTGCCAGGATATTAAACTACCACAAATTCAAGCCACTTGAAAATGGCCACATCTAAAAGTGATTTTCTACAAATAGGTAAACATTTACCAAAATTAAGTAAGCGAAATACTACAACCCTTGCCAAACACTACCTAGGATCTTCCAAACCTCTCTGCTTATTCTGTGTATTTCACAAATTCAAAATACATAAATATTTTTTTAAATATCACCTTATACAATATCAGCAATTAAAAAAGTCAGAAATATACTGCAGGAATAGAACTGAGCTAAGAGGCCTACAATAGCAGAGAAGTAAGCCACAAACCAAGAATGCCCTCTCTAAGGACACACTATAAGATGTTTAGGATAAGACCATGTACTCACTCCTTGAAGCTTCAATTGCTGCAATTATCCAGTATATGTTTATTAAATACTCTGGATCTTGAGTTAGCAAATTTAATTAAGCAGAATCACAATGCCTTGCATATTTTAATTATACCTCATGCAGCTCAAAACAGTCATTGTTCAAATATAATTCTGAAACTATGGTAAAAAAAAAATCAAAATGCAGAATAATACAGAAGTGTTTCCAGAGTACTACATACAATGCATGCATGCAGTCACAAGCATATACATTAGGCTATCGATAAAATACTAGAGGTATTCAGACATGCAACTGTCTGTCATGCAAATGCTCTGATTTTTGAGCTGTCCTCATTAATATCCCTACACAATTTTTTTTAAAAACAAGCAAGCTGCATTTGCTGAAGAGCTTTAAGACCAAAACCATTTGTGTCATTTTTTTCTGCCTACCATTGACAACTTCCTCAAAGAGCTGCAGGCAGTCAGAAAATCTATAAATCAGACCACTTAGCTGTGTAGATAAAGATGTACTTCTACTTCATCTCATCAAGAATAACTTTGAGATTTAAGATCAAGTACAAAGATCAAAAACAACTTGGGTTAAAGGCTTGTAAGACTGTTCTGCAATCATTTGAGAAGAAATGTTATCTGCTGCATGCATCTCTTTAGGTTCACTGCTCAGTGTAAAGAGAGAAAAAAAAAAAAAGAAATATGTTAAAGACCAATACCAGCTAACAGGACCTATTAGGTGTTTGGTCTCCAGAAAGTAGAAATACATACTTAGGAATTATTTGTCCTTTTTATGTATTAACAAAACCACCACCAACAACAACAACAACAAAATCTACACACATACGCGGTGTTTTTCCTTGCACCAAATCTTCTCATCTTGCATTAAATGTAGTTTTAACATGTAAAAATGATTCTGCAAGAAGTTCCAATGAACACAAAACTAGGTATTTCCAACTCAGAACTACAGTTCTAGAATGCTGAAGTTGTCAAACTTCTCGGAAGCACAATTCATTTAAGCTTGTTTCTTCTTGTAAGATCCTCAAATCAAGGGCAGGTCAGTTCCTCTAGTGGACCAAGAGCCAGCTGTGATTAGAACAATCCCCCTGCTTCTCTACAGAGACTACAGGATGACAGCTTGAGACCACTACAGAGTGCTAGTATCCTAAAGAATCAAATACTGATGGGATGGGAAACAAGGACACATGAGCTCATGCAAAGGAACAGCATAATCCTTTAATATGTTAAGTCAAAAAAAAAAAAAAAAAAGCAAAACAACAACAACAACAACAACAAAAACAGATGACCAAAATAAATTTTCAGTCAATAACAGGTATAGGTAAAAAGAAAGAGAAATTCTCTAAAAACAATGCATGGACAGGAAGAAGAAAATGGTAACTGCTAATGCTGATTCTTCACTTCAGTCTCTACAGAGAAGGTTGAACTCTAACTCATATTTAGGCTTTCATATGCAAGTAAATTAGAACAGACTAGAATAAGCATAAGAGTAAGATAAAATAGATGCATTCAAAGTAGCAAAGCCTGACAAAATTTCCCTTGTGAGTCAGTACCTTTGATTCCTTAGCAATAACCTTACAGAGTAAAGATTTTAAAAGGGTAAAAAAACCTCAAAGTTGTTACCAAAATTTGCTAATGAGCTCAGCTTAGAAGATAAGGAAGAGGAGTGTCTGCAATGCTTAGTATATCTTTTAACACTGTCTCACAGGACATCCATATAAGAAAACTGAAACAATATGAACATCCTGAACTGAGATCCCTGCTCTGGATACTGTGTTACAGAAAATGATAGACTGGAGAAGACAGTGGGGGAGAAAGAAGACTAGTAAAAGTGGAGAGAACTTAATTGCTTTATTCTAGAAAAAGAAATCATTCCTTCAACAGAATATTTTATACAATCAGACACAAAATATCAGCCTCAATGACTGAGAGAAGTAATCACCTCAGCTTGCAGCAGGTTGCTACAGAAAGATTAAATCTGTCCAACAATCCACAAAAATCTAATATGAAAATTAATGCTTAACAGAGACAGGTGGTCCTAGGTGTTCTACCTTCGTCCTAGATGTTTGCCTAGGTAATCTCCTAAAATTCCCCAGCCTACCTACCATTTTTTTGAAAGCCACCTTAAGCTAAAAGCCATGAATCTGTCTCCTGAACAAGACTGCAACTTACTAAGTCTGTCATTGCTCCCCAGGTAGACTAAAAAAAATGTGCAGTAGTCAAAGTAATTGTTATAGCTGTCAATAAAACATTCTTTTTAAATCAACTGGTACACAAAAAAATAAGTATAGATTTGCTGTTATTACATAAAAATCATTCATAATTGAATTGAGGACAATATTTACTCGAACAGTTAACAGCGTTAGTTTTCACACTTTCTCTTACCCATCATTTATAAAATTGTCTAAGGTGCACTTGCAGCATGGAGAGAAAAATAAAAATATAGGTTATGAAATGAGAAAACAAAACATAACTTACACAAAATTAAAAAAAATAATAATAACATGAGCACAGGTTACATGTATATTCTTTCCACAACTCTGTAGCAGGGCAAGTAGCCCAAATACATCTTAAAGCTAATAAAGATAGAAGAACAAAAAAGGACAGTAATTTAAAAATTACACTGAAGAAGTTAAGTACACTAAAACTGAACAAGAAATACAGTGAGATGAAAACAAGAAATAAAAGAAGGGGGAAAAAACAGTTTTAAAAGTTTTAGAAAAAAGGATAAAGTGCAGTAAGTGCTCCAAACTGGTATTTACATTTAGTTTTTATCTTAGCGATGAGGAAAATAACTATACACGTATTTATTGTATTTAGAACTGACCTTAGGTGAACACTGTATATATGGTTCTCCCTCAGGCTTTAATCCAATTATCTAAAGGAAAGAAAAAAATATTTATGTTTTTCCCTCTTCCAGTTTTACATACTAAATTCAGTAATTCTTCTTGCTTAACATAACAGACTTCACAAAGGCAGAAAATCTGGTGAAGAGACATTTTTATGGAGCACAATTTTAGACTAGAATGAAAATTTAAAGCATTTTAAACTTACACTAAGTACCTTATTTTAAATTAAGCATGCAACATTAATGGCTCAGTTCAGCTAGCAGATCAAGTAATGTGTAACATCCATGAAGAATGATATATTTATTCATACAATGTGGTTTTCATCACATTGCATAATTTGAGTGTTACACATTAAATTCTAATTGCATTTATGTAATGTAGATATGAAATAAAATGTACTTCAGTTTTAGAAATCATTCTAAAATAAACAAACAGAAAGCTAACTATGAACTTACTCTATTCATTTTCACAAGCACACACGGAGTTCCTCTAGAATAGCCAAAGGTCTTATCTTCCTTTCCAGAACATTGTCCAAGCTCAGAGATATTAAATCGACATGCCTTTTTAACAGTTTCCTCATTCTGATCAAAAACCTTTCCTGGAGTGCAGTCTATGTTTTGGGCTTGTTTTGAATCATCATATGCTATGAAACATAGAAAAAAGTGTAAAAATCAATGGTGTAGGGCATACATGGAGGCAAAAAATAGAGAAGCCTATGTAAATATCTAGTCTACAGTTGTTACGTGCTAGATTTGTTTTTAAAGAACTATTTTCAGAGCATTAAGGATCTCATTTCCCTCTTAAACACTGTTACTTTTCCAAAGTCTAACAATAGTCTAATAGCTCTACTATATCTGAATGAAAGAAAACAAATTATTGCAAGAGAAATAATATAATCCTATCTTACCAATAATCACAGCTTTATTAGTTTCTGTAAATAAATAATGTGTTAAAGTATAAAAAGAGTTCTTACCTCAAGACTAAGCTATAAGCATGTTTTCCCTGTGTATATTTTTTTTTAAAAAACAGGAAAACTTAAGTATTCACAGAGAGTATTAACATGTCTCTCATCTATATTAGGTAGTACAACAGATGTTATACTGACATTCCAAATAATTTTCTCATGTCTTTAAATTTCACACATCTACAGCTCTAGAAACTGCTAACACTTCCTAGAACAGAAGAAAGTACACAGTTTACATTGTTACAAAAGCATTCACATTTAACACACTCTATATCTGTTTAGCTGTGGGGGGTGGGTGGGTAAATAAATAAAAAAAACAAACCAAATAAATGGGTAATAAAAGGATTGTTGTCAGTACAAGGGTTCAAAACCTGTTTAACTGTAGGAGAGGCAGGTAATCCTCTTGGGAAGTCTCCTCAGCACTATAAAAGAAACATCTACTCACAGAGCCTTTCAGGAGGCACCAAAACTAGAGGCACTCAATCCAGCCACATTCCAGCAGAGCTTCCATAGCTAGCGAAGCAACTCACGAACAAAGATGAGATGCTACAGAACCACTGTAATTATGCCTTACTCTCACCAATATTTTTCCCAATTTCTACATTTATAGATTAAGTGTATGTGTGGGCAAATACATACAATTTGATAAGTGATTTTGCCATTCTTCCATGTGTCCTTTGCTACCTTTTCTCTTTCAACTTTCTGTTTATAAAGACTGTGTATTACGGTGATAATGAATAAAATGCTCTTAATTTATGCTTTTTGTGCCTCATTAAAAAGGAGTCAAATACTCCAATTCTTAAGGTCAAAGTATTATATATTACAAATTTTGATAAATGTTATGTTTTGATAAATTTTATGTTGAATTCTCTTACATAATTCCTACCTTTTATAGTATCTATATCAATATATTACCAGAACTCTTGACTGGGATTCAAAACTCTCCCCATTTTATACACTCTGCTGTTCCTTGTGCTCAGTTTCCTGTCTGTAAAATACTTACTTTTTTGTAAAATGAGACTTTGAGATCAAGTGTTGAAAAGTGCTATGATTACAAAAATAGACATCTATAGAAGAAGCCTAAACTTACAAATATTTCATTTAGCAATTAGTCACTACATACATAAAAGGCAATTAATGTAATCAACAATAAGACTCCTGAACTATCTGTGCAGTTTGAAATAACTTACTTACTTTCAAGAAATTGTCTAAGTGTAGAAACATATTCTGCATATGATTGGGAGTCACTTTTGTTAAAGTAAAATTCCAGTGCAGTGTCTGGCTTTGGTGAAATCATAAGTCCTTAAAAAGAAAAAACACAAGTAAAAGACTGAACTCTTCTCTACTCCACTCTTACCTACACAAAAACATATTCATAAATTGAAAGTATCTATAAAAACAAAATAAAAGTGTTATCTTATAGTCTACAGTACTGCTAGCCGTTTGTGTTTAAAGAGTTTTAATATCTACATTACTCTACATAAATAAAGACTTAAATTCAATTCAACTTGTAACTGTAATTCACAAATCAAACCAATTGTTTAGAAATAGCAAAATCAGCAGCTTATTCACTTTCAGTTAAAGTATTGTACTGATTCACTTTGCATTTTCCACATTCAACAGATTAAATGAAAAATAACAAACACAAAACAACCCTCAAGTTCAAGTTACACTTGAGACCTTAAGGCAATATTGACTGAGGCTATCATCACTTTAATCTCAGAGGAACCCACAAATAGCAAAGTATTTTTTTAATTTTATAATGCATAAAGATTAAAGATGTCTGGAAAGATTTCCCAATCAAAACAAAGTTTGTTGTTCCTTTCCTCCTTCTCCATATACAAAAAAAGTTTAGATTGCATCTATTCCATGAAAAACACAAGCAAGTTTATTAAACCACTGCACGCAAATCACCTTGAAGGGCTGGGATGTCTTGGGGAACACAGTCAGGCCATGGCAAGTGTTAAGAAAATAAGCAGCTGGTACCAAACAATGAACCAAGCAGGGTGATATTCAGCAGTGCTACTTGCTCCCCAGTCTACTGTACTCGGTGCCTACAGCTGAACCCATTCAACTTCTGACTGTGAGACACTGGGACAGGAGTAGCCTACAGAGAAGGAGCCAGGACTAGCAAGAGAAATGAGGACACGGGAATTACTGAATACTGAATGCAGCTTTGTGTTGGAGGGTAAGAAAGGAAGACACTGATATGTGGGACCTGCATGGAGGAGAGGAAGCATTCTTCCTGGAAAAGGAGCAGAGAAAGGTATGGTGTTGAATATGGGGGATTTCCCTCCCTCACAAAAAGCTGCTAATGGATTTTATGTTATAAATCCTCATACCTTGCAAACAATTGTTCCTTTGAAACTTTTAAGTAATTGAGTTAAAATCCATGTTTTCCTATAGGTAGTTTATAATTCAAACAGATTTTCAAACAAGTATTGGCTGTTAAACCAGAACAAGATTTATGAAGAAATAAATACAATTACCTGGACTAGCAATTCGGTCACGATATTTTGGAATATCACTGCTCAGTGTCTGAAGCATAACCCACATTGTGAATGTGAAGAGTGCTGCTAGGAAACCATAAAATACCAGATAGAATAGTAAGATCAAACCTGTAAAGAAAAACTAAAGTTATTATTTTAGTTTTCACAGATTCTGGTATCTATTTTCAAAATCAAAAGTGAAAACAAGCAATATAGTGTTTTATTTGTTTTTCTTAGTCTCTTGCCACTCTTTTTTATCTATAAATAAATGCAGCTCTAGCATTATTGATTTATTGCCAAACAAACAGATAAAATACTGTGTGCAAAAAAGAACTTGTTATACATTTTGTTTCTAAAAAATGTGCAGGGTAAGATCTGGCATTTGGGCATCTTTATTTTTGATTAAGAAACATCAAAAGGTGCTCATGGAGCTACATAACAAAAGCTGGTCAACACAACTAAGGACCCCATTTAGGAAAAGTTTCACATGTTTAAGGAAATCACATGTTTGTATCAGGAAAGGAAGAAGTGATGGGGAAGATCAAGTGATGGGGAAGTGATGAAGATAAAATTGTTGCCTTGGATCCAGAACAAGTAGTAGAGACTAATGCTTTAATAATATACCTGATATTTGAGATAACTCCACAAATAGCACTCAGTCACACACACTTCCTGTTGCAAGTGATTTCTCAAGGTGGAAATGCTTTTTGCTGAACATTTCTGAACACAAACCAAGTCTTCTATTCAGCCATGATAAAAGCTTTTGCCTAAACATCCATTTGCTTGGCAGATCTACCTCAGGAATCCAGCAACATGCCTTGAATTCCCCAGTTAGATATCTGCTGCTGGCTGCTACTTGACAACTGCTTAAGGAAGAGCTCCTGAGGACTTGAGAAAAAAGCCTCAAGAAGACTGTCTGTTACCATAAGTCTGCCAATGCTGTACCTCCCCGAGAGGAAGCTGCAACAAATTGTGACCACTGAAAGCTCACCATGATGATATATTTCTATTTATTCCCCTGCTCCAATCTTCTTTTTTTCATTACATATGCATGCAGTGTCACATACAGAAAACGATAACAGACATACCAAAGTTAAAATTCTGTATCATACAGACTCAGATCCACCAAGGTGATTTACAGTGAGCTTTCTGCCCTACTTCTCAGAAAAATTATGCATAAGACTCACTGAAAAACAATTTAAAATTTGGGAAACTAGCTTATTTTAGAAGCCAAGCTTTCAACCAAGTTTTGATATTCTTGTATCATTTGCTTTTTGACTGTGATGGACTCATATTAGCATATCTCATCAAACATATCAAACATTAAAAAGCTAATAGCACTGGTTTTGCTACACTTACTCAATTTTGTTTTCAGACTTTCTGAGAATATACAGTAATAATTACTATTATTATTACTATTGCTACTATTATTACTATGACCTTTTAAATTTCAGTTTATCTGGAGACAGCTTCCAACTTTAGATGGAATGTTTACATTATTTGGACAAAGACTTCAAAAAAGACACTTAAGATTCTGCAGAAATTGTTTTATTGATTCAGTATATGAAATACTACGTCCCCAAAAAGAGCATGCAATTTTGTTTTAAGGCAAGATTGATCACTTGAGACTTATGAACACATTCCTCTTTTCAAAAAGAATGGAAGCTACAGATATATTTAGCAATTTAGATGCTTACACAGACACTTAAACTACAGAAAAACATCTCTCAAAAGCTGTTTAATTTGAAACTGCAGGATGCAAACTCACTTACATTTTACATTAATTTGTCAGTTTGTTTCCAGAAATCTGAAGATGAAGAGAAGCATATCAAAATCACAATCCAATATCCCACCACTGATGCCTGAATATAGGAGACTCAAGTGCAGTATTCTTTGCCAAAAGCAAACAAGACTCAGTAAGCCAAGGACGAGTACTGTCCACTGCAAGAGGACCAGAGGAAGCTCAGGTTCTGGCTTCTCTCCCAGAAAATGTGCTTCCATTTTACACTGAAGTATTTTCTAGTGTACTACAACCACGTGGTTACCAAACTGTTATTACACACATTGCTTTATAAGTTGTCTGCAGCACCTGCATGTTGGTTGGTTTTGATTGTCAGTTCCACCTGTTAAGAGGGCTGTTTAGCTATCCCTAAGAAATCTGCAAATTATAAACTATTTAAAATTTATATAAATTTCACCTGTATTTTACTTATAATATTACAATTGCTTCAACAGTGATCCTCCAATTAATAAACAAGGCATTTTTTTAATAATAAAATATTTCCTTGACTCTCATTTTGATCCTTAGAAGTTAATCAATTATTGAATACACCTTTATCAAGCCAAGTGAAAAACCTGCTCCCTGTTAAGTGACCACAATGTTCATCAGCATATTAGCTCCAATGGAACAGGCAAAAGACATTCAAGACAAGCTCCTTCTGTGGGATTAGTCTAAAAGCAAAAATGTCAGGGAAACTTTCTTCATTGAATTCCAGAAATATGCTGCCTTATTTCAATAAATAAATAAATAGGTGCTCCCAGGACCTGAGTAGGAACACCAACCCTAGAGAGAAAACAGAGGGACTCCAATTAAGGTCTGAACATCGTGACTGATTCCATGATGGAAACCAGAGTGTGAACAGTTCTTTCTCCCATCTGCAACATATCTACTAGGGAAACAGCAGTAAAAAGACCAGAAAGATCCTGTTTCTATTCACAGCCCTGAAAATAGCACTAACTTTCTCCCTTCCAGAAAAGCACCAGAAATTACGTTTTTTTTTTTTTTTTTTAATGTGCACTGCACAACACTGCTCACTAGACCAAAATGCTTCATTTAACACTAGTGTGACACATTTAAAAAAAGGGAGGGGGGAGTGGGAAAGGGGGACAAGAAGGGAGGAAGGGAAATCACTCTGAATCACTCTGCAAATTTCTCTGGCCCCAAACTGAGTAAGCTGCTCTTTGTGAGGCTATTAGTATTAATTATCCTAAGCTAATCGCAGGGAACAAGCCACAACCTGTCAAGAAGCTCTGCCAGAACAACTTCAAATAATGCTAGACTTCTTGTCAGGAAACAAAATCTACCTAACTAACAGTGGAAAACTATCCTGCACATTTGCTCCAAGGAAAGTTCAGCTACCACATACAGCTCATTCACTTGTTTGAAGGATTATCATGCACAACTTTTTGCTGCAACAAACCCTTAAAGTCTCTCACTCTAACATAAACTATCACACAAAGGAAACTGTGACATTACAATGTACCTCTTATTCCATTTATTTTCTGTCTTTTCCCACTTCGCAGTAACCATGTACCACCCTACATAGCCAACAACAAACTGCAACGATCAAATTTGGAAAACTGATGTTTTTAAAACAACACACTTGCAGGAATCAAAACATGCACTTCTCTACTATGAAAATCAGAATTTCCAACATTAGTAAAATCATTAAATGTAAAGTATTCAATATCTGTCTATATTTTTCCACAAGGAATATGAGCTTTTCAGACTTACATGGCAAAAGTGATAAAAAGCAGGTCAATCTGGCATGTGCACCTTGTGTACATAAGTATTTACACACATTTATTTACACATAAATATACAAAGATGAGATATATCAACACTCTCACAGCACACAAGAAGGTGGCTGTTCAACACACCTTCAGCAATGAAACACTGTCTTTACAGAGTCTTAGATTACAGGTTGCATCAACCATATCACCTGCACAATCATTCTTCAGTACCTCAAACTAGTGCAATCCAAATACTTGAGTAGTGTTAGCAGGGACTACCACCAACACCAGTGACTTCAATAATGCCTTTTGTGCCCTTCTGCAGCCCGACCTCCTTGAACTAATATAGCGATACCTATTAGATGAGCCCTAATCATACTGCAACTTTACTCTCTTGACACTTGTGAAATTTTTCCAGTTTTGGGATTGAAAAGCTAGGAAAAATAAGAGAGAAAACCCTAGAGGGAGAAAGAAAACTTGTGTCCTATTTGGCAGAGTTTGTTTAATTAAATCTGGGACCAAATATAGCACGGCTGAACCCTTCAGGGGCCAAAAACGTTAAGTGCAATACTTCAAAGGATCACAAGAGCCAGTCCTTAGTCTAATCAGTGCTATGACTTAAGCATTATTTAAAAACAAACAAAAACCCAAAGAACATCCACCTTCACTGGGTCTGTCAAAGTTTACCGGCACTAACAACAAGACAAATCAAAAAACAGTAACTCAGCCTATATCTCAAATATTCACTTCTTGTGGCAGGCAGCATCATGGTAAGGTTTAATAAGATTTTGACTGTAGTCATATTCCTAGCTGCACAGGAATTTTTAAAACGCTACTGTCCATCTGTCACAATACAAAGGAAGCACCATGTCCCTTTCTGATTCACAGCTTGGCTCTAGATGCGTAAGAGTTTCTATTGCAATGGCAGACAGTGATACCAGAATGTTTGAAATACCACCTGTGAAAAAAACAAAATCACAGCAAGTCTTGCTTAGACCAATGACTGAGCAGATAAAGAATACATAAAAATCAAGTAAGAAAAACAGTTAAAATTCTGACAGCACTGTACACCCCATCAAGCACTTAGTCAAAACTAAAGAAAAAAAAAACCTGAATCTTTTGCTACAGAGACTGACCAAAAATATATATACAAATTTTAGGAAAGCTTTCTACCTACCTATATATATATTTATATATATATATATTTCTACCTATCTATATATATATATATAGGCTTTATTTTTTTTTTTGTTCTTATTAAGCACAAGTTTGTGTGCTGAAGCACACAACTCAACATTCCGGAGTATGCTCAGTAGCTCTGGTTTTATACGCAGTCCAAGATAAAATCATCTCTACCTTGAAGCCATGATTAGCATTATAAAAAAGACTTAAAATGAACTTTCCAGCATTTAACATGAATTAAATATTGTTGAACACTATATATTGCCTATTTATTTCTTTTTTTGCGCAGTTTTAAATTTTTGTTACAAAAACACTACTGTCTATATCATGCAGATTATACAAGAAAATTCAAAACACATCTAAGTGCATAGCGAGCACCACATTACAATACTTTCATAATGATTTGTGTTCTTGTTGTAATTCCAGTGCAGCTCAGCATGCAATCACCTGTAAAGCGGATATGCTAACCTTCCTCTTGCCCCCAATCCATAGGGAAGACCTACAGGTTAGTGCTCCCAATCTCTATTTGCTTTGCCCTACCTGATTATGCTGTGCGAAACCCCAAGACTGCTTTCTCTTCTATTTTCTTCTGTGAGGATTATTAGCGCCACTTATGCATTGTTGCTGAGATCACCACAAACACAACTCATTCAGAGTTTTTTTTTTCTCTCAATACTTTCTATAGAGTAATACATTTGATTATGTCAGATGATTCAAAGTATAATACTATTTTCCTATTACATTACTCAATTTAATTACACCAATAATACAGTTTGAAAACTACCAGATCTGGATACCAATTTGTGAGAGTTTCAAACTGAAACATCCCTTGTCAATCTGTGAAAGCTAAAGCAAAAAATCTCTAGTCATTTCTTAAAGCAAGGGAAGATGCAACACAGTGTTTTACAAACTGCTTCCATAAGGCCACAAGCCTCTCTTTCATTGTAAGTGAGCACAGGAGCTGCTGGTGTTTTATCTTAGTACAAATCTGGTTTAGAAGCAGCAGAGAAAGCATTCCAATTGTTACCAGCTCAGATTCACAGAGAACCTCTGCCTTGCGTTTGGAATTTCGGTAAGTCTCTATTACAACTTTAGGCTGCAGGCAAAGCACATAGGAATTGCAAGTAGTTATTTATCTCTTTCTTTACTTCTTCCATCTTATTTCTGTGAGGAAGCTGCCCAAGACAAGAGAAACGCACAGTGGCACCAGAGCCAACTGACTTCTCATCGTGCTGTCCCGGAGATGCCTCATCCCAGCGCACTAGCAACCAGAGCTCCCTTCTACCTTTCAAAAGAGTGACAGGCAACAGAAAAGTAATAATTATTGAGACTGCTATAAACTCACATCATCACTGCAAAGGCAGAAACAAGACCAGACCCTGCATAGTCTCCAGTTAATGCAGTTATAAGCTTATAAGTAAAGCATATGCTTTTGAAAGAGGAATAGGTTAATACTGAAAGCACCTTTCCAAAAGAGTTGAGTGCAACTTACTTTATATATGCAAGTAAATAAATTTAAAAAGCACAGTGCATTAAGCATGAAAAGCTACAAGCAATAACCTTAATCTGCTAAAAATACACTGACAGTTTACAGTGTTGAGTAGTCGTCTTTTAACATCAAGGATAAGGTAAAATAAAAAATTAATCCTGCACAATCACATAAATCACTGGAGAAAATTAATTGCCAAAATAAAATTATTCAAACTGTTATTTAATTCTATTCATAGTGTGACATGGTACAAGTATCTTATAAAACAACAAGGCAAATCAACTACCAGCTAAGTTGTATCAATTTTAAAAGTTATCTAATGACTAGCAACACCTAGTAACATTTTAAGCAACTCACCCTACCAGATAGGTTTAAGCAGAGATAGCTGGTCTGGTTTAACATAATTTTCTTCAAGGTTACAAAATACTTGTAACATGCCCACTGTGTCTGTGCATTCAGGACACAAAAGGATTTCTGTGATTCATGCACCCATTCATCCAGCCCACGTACTTGAGGAAACCTGCCCGTACAGAAAAAACCACTAGACAACCAGCATAGTGGAAATTTCCTCTCCTTTGCTATTCAACAGGCAGAGTAGCTCGCAAACTCTTATTTCCATCTGAATGGAGGGGAGCTCAAGTCAGAGCAAGGCCCCTCTCTTGATAGACAAGGCATTGGCACAGCAAGGAAAGCACAGCCTGTGCACAGGCTGCTGGAGGCTCCTCCTCACTATTGCAACATTCATTGAGATTGTGTCAAGGCCAAAGATGTATTGGCTTGTTCTTTTACGCCACACTGAGATTCTTGTTGGTTTTGTAAGCACATTTATTAAGTATCCCAACTGCATCCAAGTTCTGGGAGGAGACGCGGCATTTTCTGAAGTCAGTAAATACGTCCCATGAGCGCTGGAGAAACATCCTAATATTAAGCGTTTATATAACCGTTTTTGAGGAGGACGCATACCCAGGAAATCCAAATATTTTTATTGGAATCAAAAAAGAGCTCGATAACAAGCTTTCAAGCTCAGAGAGAAGCGAAGACCCGCTGAACGCAGGACAGCCAACAGCTGCCTTCGCGGCGGTGCTGGAGAGGCCCTTCGTTCAAAGGCTCCATTTTAAAGCGCGGGGGCCCCGAGGGGACGGGGTGACGCTCGGGCCGGGGGCACAAAGGCAGCGCGCGCCGCCGCCGCCGGGGCTGCGGAGCAGGGAGGGCTGGAGGCGACCCGAGCACGCGCCGGGGCCGGGGGCCGGCGCGGGGCGCGTG
>JAWLRI010001075.1:1352186-1396612 GCA_034781795.1 Crypturellus tataupa
CCCCGCGGCCACCGCCGGCACCGCGGCCGGGAGGAGCGGGGCGGCAGGCCCGGCCGTTCGCGAATAAGAACTTCCTCATGCAGCAGCGTTAAAGTAAAAAATAAATTAAAAAATATTCGGCATAAAGCAACGGGTAAGAGCGGTGAAGCACTACAACTAAGAAGCCGTGAGGGAATGTTGACACAGCCGCTGCCCTCTGAGAGCAACAGCATGGCCAGTTCTGCTTACACGGCAGGCTATAGGAGTCTTCATGACCACTTAAAGAGGGTGGAGAAAAACAGAGTGAGTGAAACATACATATTTTTGGAAAGTAAGAGGAATATGGATTCCTTTGGCAAAGGAGCTAAACAGTTCCGGGGCACAGACTGGATCACTGATAGGGCTGTAAGTGGAGGGAAGGGCAGGAGAGGCAGAGCAGGCAGAGGGAGGCACTGCTTTAGATAAGAGGCATTTATAAAACTGGGGTTTTTTTCCTCCCAGTTATAAATGGAGTAGCTTCTAATTATTATGTCCTGAGAAGCCTGCTCTCACCTTCTCTACTCATACAAATAAATCAATCTATGTCCTCACTACAAGATGCCAGGATTCACACAACCGGTAAAAGACTTGAAAGGTACCTGAATCTTCCTCTAACACTGGTATCTTGCAGTAGAGGAATAATTATTAGCTGAAAAAAACCACACTATTTCCTTGGCTATTTTAATCACCTGAAGCACTCAAAAAGCCAAGCAAAACTGGATTTTTTTGTCCTGGCGCTCTGAAACTCCTTTGTTTCCTATAGACTCCCCTTGCACACATGACCATGGGAAGGCACCCTGAGGGGTACAGAGTAACAGAGCTCCCAGCAACTTTTCTCTACATACTTCCCCCCACCACCACTGTATTTATATATGCATAGATATTCATTATTTTGGACCAAGAAGACAACTACATCTCCTCATTTCATTTGGACTCCACTGAAAATGTCCAGACCTGAACATGTAAATGTAGGAACTTGTTTTTCAGTTTTCCAGTTACTCGAAGGACAGTTCAGCACTAGATGCTATAGCTGCTCAGTGCATGCTATAGAATAGGGGGGAAAAAAAAGATTTTTGGCAACTATAGATGATGCAACAGCAGATACCCATATTTAGAATTTCTGATTTTATATCCCATGCCAGAGAACACTCATCTAAGTGCTGGACTGCCATCTTCAAAACAGAGAATTTGCACAACTATCTAATAGCCTAATACCTAATAATCACCTAATAGCTTGAACCTAATCATTTTCATACTTCTAAGTCCAGTACAAAGGAATATTGAGATACATATTTACCTTCTTAAAGAACATTTTCATTTTCTACACAATCTCTTCAAACTGATTATTGCACTGATGATAGTTTGGGAGAATGTACAAAGGTTTTCCACAGATTTTTTCATGAACCTTGCAAGAATGAAGATTTCTAGATATGACCTGGCTTTTTCTTTCCTCCCCCCTCTCTACTTTCTTTCCTTCTTCCTTCCTTGTAAAATTTTGACTTTTTTTTTTTTGTTTTTTCCACAGCTTGCTTTCTCTGCAACACAGAATCCAACATTATTTTTTCTAATAACAAAATTGTTACGGAAACATTGAATCTATGATAATGCAAAGAACAGTTATGTAAGTGTGTATCTTGGCCAACTAATGCACATACTGAGTTTTATTATTACACTTATTTGCTCTGTCAATAGATAACATATATCAGAACATTCAAGCACTGTGTCAAATTTATTAATTTGCCAAAGAAAAGAATGTAAGAGTCATCTAAAAATGTAGGTTATGTTTGTTGATGCTTATTGGCCTGCTTTTTTACTCTGTACACATACTCCTTTCATAAAATATTGAATCAATCCTTACCATGTGTGAATAAGTGTTGTATATTTAGTACTTTAAAATATGTAAACAGAAATGAAAGAAAATGTCTTGTAAGTTTTTCCATAGGTTACTGCTTCTACTGACTATATATAGCCTATTGATGGACTACACGAATACACATACATGTACATTATTTCCCTACCACCACTATAGTTACCTGCATGTAGTATAGAGGGAACTTTTGGAGACTTTTTTTTTGAAAAGCCCAATTATAGAGATGTATGAGAAATTCACAAATTAGCTTTCAAAAATTGAGTTCTCAGAACTTTCCAGTTACAGAGGCAATATTTATCTATGGCTAGCCCAAAAATACCATCTGTGGAGAAGCCATGGACTTTTTATGGTAATACTCTTTCATGTCACAATTTAGAAAAAACTCAGAATAACTAAATGGTTAGAGAAGATGGCATATTTGCAAAAAAGATTAGACCATTCTGTGTAAGGATCACAGAATCCTTAAGATCTATACAGACAAACTCCTGTTCTTGCAATTTCAACTTCCTCTTTCTGAATCTCTGCCTATGAATGACCAGACTGGCAATTAATACAGCTTACCTCAGAATCAATCAGAATTAACTCCAACTTGCATTGTAACTCCTGCTAAAGAGCTCCCATACTTAGTTTTCTGTACACGGAAAGAAAATACCTCAAGACATTGCAACATGTTTCTATACAAAATTTTCCCATAAGAAAATCCCAGAGACACACGAGCGAAGGGACAGAAAAAGACCAAAAAAGATCCCTCAACTTAATTTTATGCTTCTGTCAAACAGATGTAACTTGTTATACCAAACTACAGTATGTAAATCCCTAATTCAGTCTTTGAACAATGATAACCTAAAAGGTCAGTTCACACAACAAATAGACAACAGATCAAGTTTGTTGTAAATTTATTCGTGAGTTATTCTCAAGCAATGTTACAAAACATTTTTAATAAGAAAATAAAATTTAAATAAAAATACATTCAACAATACATCATCATAATACAAATTAAAACTAATGGTAATTTACAATCCAAATAGACCTAATTACTGAATGTCTTTCTAGACTAATCAAAATGAAGGCAACTGTTATTAATCATCCTATTTGTACCTAATTCAGTTCTAGAACATCTACTGCCCTTAAAAATATTAAATGAGATATTAAATCTTAATGATCACAAATATTAAATGGCCTTTTTTTCCCCTAAGTATTTCAGTACCAAAACAAAAGTGCATAATTTTTTTACAAAACGTTGCAATAGCATACCATTTAATTTGTCATTAAAAAAAAACAGAAGATGGCTCCAAGGAACCAACATTTTACCACGGGATTGGCCAATACACCACAAAACTATGATATTCAATAATATTCAAATTTAACGGCAGCTTTTTAATGGTAATTCATCAGATGTTACTGACTTTGGCAAAACACATTTCTTGGCATTAATATTCCCGCCCCCAATTTCAAGTGATATCAAATAAAAGTCCCTCAGAATACAAATATATATAAAAAGGCAAAACTAACTGCAGGTGATTAAATGATTGTGACAATGCAGATACTGGTTCTGAATTCCAGATATTCTCTAACAGTTCTTCTAGATTTAAAACAATCATTTCTACAATAGTTTACATTCATTTCAAAAAATATTTCCAACTTGCCTTGCCAATTGGATTGTATTTCTATAGAAAGCCTCCTTACAGTATTGCAAATGTACATTAGAGTTTTCAAGCACTGTGAATTTCCATTCTTTCTAATGTTAAGTTACATTCCTAATTATTTTGGGCAAACCATGATTGTAAAACAAACAAAAAGACCCCACAGTAAATGCTCCAGAAGAAAGTACCACACAGTTATTAAAAAAATAATAATCCAAGGAGTACCATTGTATTTAATACTGCTGAAGCAAAGTTGCCACAGTAATACCTTTGCTTCTTCCTGGTTCTATACATATATATTCTTTGAACAAAACCTAAATTCTCAGATGAAGTGAGCAAAAGAATTAATCTTTCTAAAGTCAAGAATGCCAGCTTAAAATTGTGTTAACTGGCAAATAAGAATCCATAGAACTAAAGACACAAAAATATCACTTAAGCATTACCAAAACAACATTGATCATTTAACTGATCATAACAAGCAGATACTACAAAGTATCTAAAAATAATCTGGGATAGTCCAGATATCTAAAGTGCTTTGAGTGATTATACTAGAGATGCATTATTTATTAGACTTGTAGTCAAAAGAAACTGGACATAATTACCACTTTTTATTAAAAAGAAAAACGTACGTGGCATCATGTAAGTTGATCAGTACTTTCTTAACCACAATCTGCTCATGCTTGCATTTTTCTGCTTTTAGACAAACTTTTAGGGGCTGAGGAGAGATGTTGCTACCCTGCATTTCTTAATAAAGAAGAAAATCTGTACCTTAAAAAAAAATCCTAAAAGCAAGAGATAGTGGTCTAATGTCACTCCATATGGTACTTGCCATAAATGTAAACACAAGGCACAATATACCTTCCCTGATTTCTTTTTCGTTAGTACTTAAAATAACTAACACTGGTATGTGCTACCCAGATTATATGCAACATACTGCATCATTTTAAAACTTCAGCATCAAGCCAAATCACGTCCTGACAAAACCTAATATGAGAAAAAAAAAGGTCAAATGAGTTCAATATGAAACTTCGTATTTTTTTTCCACGTCAAAGTATTTCAGGATTTCAAGATACATATCAGCAGGGCAGGCACTCATGGTAAACTGATGCAAGTCTGCAGTATACATATACCCAGAGATGTAATCCAATCAACAATTGCTGTATTGATTTTCTTCCATTAAAAAGCTTATTTGTTTAGACAGTTCCTTTCAATCAGACAGCAATGTAGAAAAAATAAAAAAAATTTAGATTTATTCACATCTGTTGCTTCAAGAACCTGAAATTTTAAGTTCTTCAGCAAAAGGGGAATAAACTTTAAGACCAGATTTCTGACCAGAAAGTTTTCTATTAAATATTAAATAGATTGTCAACACAACTAGCATTTATGTTCGTTCTTAAATACTTTGTAAAGGTGTAGGTAATGAATAAAAAAGAAAAAAGAAAAAAAAACACCAAAGACAACCCATAAACTTTTCCAGTTTCTTCTTCATCCACATAAGACACAGTTTGTTTTGGTTAGGAAACTTTTCCAACAATTGGATTTTCTCTGGAAAAAAAATAAAGTATCACATGTAGACATGTTCAAGGCAACACTAGCTTTCTAATTCTCATCATGTAATTTAAATGGCAAACATATTATTTGAACAATTTCTAACACTATTTGTCAAATGTTATGGTTTGTCGAAAACCTTATTTGCTTTTATGTCAAACTTCTAAATCCATGTCCATTTTTCTAAATCTCTCAGATCAAATATTAAAACTAAACTAACCAAACAGATGTCTGTCATTCTTCTTCAAGCCTTTCTGATGTCAAGAAAACAGAAGCTTGACTAGTGTTGTTCTATAGATATTAGCTGGGATCAAAGAGAAATGAACGAATCTATTTTCTGGAGCAGCTGTGCACCCGAAAGAACAAATATACCTTACCATGTAATGTAGAAAGTGATTTAAAAACAAAACAAGAACAGCATGAAAGATATGCACATATATAATATTTTACATTTTGACGTAACTTGGTTCTTAATTCTTTCTTTACTGAAGTTTTATTAAAATATCTAATATTATAAAAACATTAGAAGGCCAGTAGGCAGGAGTAATATCTGAAGCTCACACAAAATTTAAGTTGTAAGGAGACAGAGTCCTTGCACCTGTTGGTGGAAATATCAACACAGATATCCATGGATATAGATCCATCTGGATTCCATCCCAGAGGAACTGTTCATATATCTAATAACTTGTAAAATTTCCACTAGAAATACGGCAAAATGATGTTTCTGTCTTGCCAAAATCTAACTTTAGTTTAAATAAGCATTACCTCAAGAAGCCTAATCTCATTCAGTGATTTTTTTGCGCATTTTTACATATGCCCATATTATTTAAGATACTTACTCACTGCCATATTTAGCACTAGATGATCTCTTCTTTCGATATTTTTCATGGGAGTCATTCAGCTTTTCTACTGTATCTATTATTTGTTTAAGTGTATGAAAGGTTGCTACAGAGTCTTCAATGGTGAAGTTAGAATAGTCATCTGGTTCTTTCTGGGGACCTTGATAGACTGCAATACTTCCACAAGCCTCTACAAAAATTATCACAAGTAACGTATTAGAATTCTGACTTTTAATAAGTATACCTCTTATAATGTAAATGACAATTCTGATATACGAAGTTATTCTAGCTTATGCATAAGTAGTTTCTACAAAATCAAGAAGAAGCATTAACTAGGTGTATTAATTTTTTTTTTTTTTTTTGTGGCTTATGGTTGTATTTATCTTTAGCATCTATATCTCTCGTTCACAATACCAGAAGACCAACATTTTCTCGTACTCAACCATGCTGTATATAATTCCCTATGCAGGAAAAGGAGAAAGTAGAGAAAAAAGAGAGGAACAACTGGCTATATTTGCAGGCATTCTCTTATACTACTGCTAAGATTTTCTATATGCGAATTCATTTAGAATAAGGAACACACCCAATGTTTCCAGAAGACTCTTTGATACCAGAGGACTAAGGACTCAAAGATATATTCTATACAGCTTCTATTATTCATATAATGTCAAGACATCAAACTGGTATCATGGAGCTAAGGAGAAGAGCTGATTAATACCATTACAGTTCTTCTGAATTATTATTTAAATACCTTCCAGCTTCTGCAGTTTGGATATGTTAACAGTGAAAAGTGAGTAAATTCTCTCTGTTTCTCTGTCTCCATCAATCTCGATTTGTGTATCAGCAGGAACATCTCTAATTGAAAGAAAGAAAAAGACCAAGATAGAAAGATATGGGTAGTCAATGCAATTCATTCTCTAAAAGGTTAAAAGCAAATAAAATCTGATTCAGTTTCAATATGCTTAGCCTTTTATTATGTCTATTACTCACAGAAAATTCCACAATTACTAGACAAAATTTAGCATTTATTGTCAAGATTACAGAATCAAAAATATAAAGTTGAGGGAAAAAAGTCCAGAGCAGTACTAAAAATGACCCTTACAATAGAATTTACTATTCGGTACTTCAAAAGAAAAAAATATTTCAAAATACTAAAGTAAGATTAACATTAACTGACAATTAAATGATGCTTTCAAAAGCTGCTATACTTGGAAATGACCAGAAGAGAAACACAAGCTACATTCCTATATGAACCCTTAAAGTAACAGAAGATACAAACAATAAAAAGTTATTTAGAAGTGACAATCCTTGAACTAATGAGAAACCTAATATATGAATGAACTACGTAACCTGGAAGAATTATGATACTTTTTGCAGAAAGTTTACTTACAGCATCTATTCTAAACTATATTCTACAAGTACTGAACACCATCTTTAATCTGTAGTTTATTCAAACCACTGAATTAAGGATAAATTTATAAAATATATATAATGTTTGTTTTAAGAAATCAGCAGGTTAGGCAAAGGCATTAAATACATTATAAAAGGTTTTCCTTTTTTCTAACATACCTACTTCCCCTACCAATCCCCAAAAGAAAAAAAAAGCCAAACAAAATAACCTCCCCCAAACGATCAGTCTAAATCTACATCCAAGACTAGCTTGTTTTCTTAGCACATTGTGTTTAAAAATAGTGAGATTTCAATGAAAAAAGAGTTTGTGTGAAATAAAAAAGTCATTAGTGAAAGGGACAGACTTTTAGGTTAAGGCCTATGCTGTAAACTATTTCAATAATTTTATATAAATGATCTAGGTGTGTCATTTCTGCATGAAACTTGGCATCTAAACAAACTTAAGATATCTTATCTCTTAAGTGCACTAGAAGCAACAATCTTCAAAGAGGAATCATCATCAGTCAACATTTGCCACAGAGTAGCTACCGCAGATCAGATGTCTCTCAATATGCTCTGTAATCATTATGCACATTAGGATCCAAGAGGGCAGACAAGGTAGATGCTAATTCAAGGCTGCTTTGGGCTGCTACAGGTGCAATACAGACTCACAGCCAGGATACAGCTTGAAAGAGTCAATTATTTATAGTTCAGAACACAGATCATAAAAGAGGCATTGGCATCAAAACCCTTTTATTTTATCAAGTCCCAACTCAAAGGAGGAATACCACAACATGGTTTGAAATATTGAATTTACTATCTTTATTATTTAGTAGATGACTAATGAAATACTAGCTGTATTAAAAAACAGTATTCCAAACCTTATTTAATAAGTTTTTAGTAGCAAAGCTTGTTAAAATAGATAGCAAAATCCTCATCTTCTGATTCTCAACTCTATAGTGAATTATTTTGTCCTAAAAGGCACACGTTTTTATTTCAGAAGCAACTTACGCGGTGCAACGAGCACAGCCCACTGTGTTCTCTATGGTAGCCTTGCAGCAGAGCCAGTTCCCATTCAGAAAAGCAGAAGGATGGTAAAAATTAAGTCTCTTCTGGTTGCATCTGGTTACCCGGCAAAGAGCTTCTATCCACTCACTAGCTTCTACACAGTTATTTGCCTGAATATAGAGTGGCTTTTCTCCATGTAGTACTTGAAACATCTGTAGATGGAAAAGCAACATTCTGCTCAGTGAAAGAGTCCAGTTATTGAGCAATTTTGAGTGTTACGACCGAGACCTCTAACAACTCATTAGAGCCAAATTAAAGCTGAGAAAAGGGATTAAGACAGTTTTTTTTTTTTTTTCCTGCCAAGACCTCCCTCCAGTTACACTGTGCGGTCCTGTTCAAGGAGAATAAAAAAAAAAAAACCAGCTGCCTACACCATTTCTTTTATCCAAAAATGAATGTTAACAGGATGCATTTTCTGTCACCTTCATACACACAGCTAAACATGAGGCATGTACTGCTGTTGTGCCTCACATCCTGAGTAAAAGAAGATTCACAAACGCTTCTCCTCAAACCATCCTCAGTCTAACAGTTGTACTTTTATCAATGCTAAGAATTTTTGATTGAAATAATGGCAAAAATACTCACATTTTAAAGGTTCAGAATGGGACTTTGAAAAAGATTTTTTTTCTAAACTGATGAAAGGTAAAGGAAGCTCTCATCAAAAGGAATAAATGCAAGTCTGGTAGTATTGCATTTTTAATGGAACATAGTATAATACACACTGGTAGCAGCTTGCACAATAGTCATTTGTAATAAGGTCATTATCGTTTTAAACCTCATTTTACACGTTTGGAAAATGAGACAAAAGTCAAAATCAGAGATAAAACAGGACAAAGGCAAAAAAAATCTACATTTTATGTACCATGTTCAGTACCAGCTAATACTGCATACAGCTGTTTTTTTCCCCTCCACCTAGATTCATCAAGAAGATTTTTTTTGCTTATATATTTAGTAAGAGTAACTCTACTATAGGGTTACTTAAGCTAATTCAGATTTTCTAATTAAAGAGTATGTAAACAATTTCAAGTAACTTTTGACTCACATTTTTCTTGTTGAAGGAACTCTCATCAAGCTTCTCCACCGCAAGGATGTTTTTGATTGGAATCGTGAAAATTGGTTCTTTATCTGCAAAAAGTTATAAATGGCTCATGAGAGCAAAGCAACAGGATTTTTTTTTAAATAAACTCAGTACATTTATATAGAGTAAAGGTATATCAATCTTACTATATTCTAATGTCTCGAGAACAAAAAGATTTACTGAGCAAAGCAGAGATTAGGAAAACATCTGCCATTTCTCACTGATTTGATTAATATGCAACCCTACAGCAATACAGATTCTGTGGCACATCATGACAGAATAGGGTACTATTTATTCAGTTTAGTTTTTCAATTAAAAGTCTGATAAAAAAAGAATTTAAGCTTAGCATGTTTTCTCCCTTATTTCTCCCCTAAATTTAAAAAAACAGAAGTAAAAGCAAGACTGAAATGCCACACTCATGCGTAATCTCATAGTATTACCAAACAAAAAGAGTGGTTGTCAAAAGATTCCTGGAGAATCAAAACTGTACATCCAATGCCAAAACACTTTTCTGTGGTCAAGGTGTAGCACCCAATGAACCTCATAGAAAAGGAGATTCTTTCCACCAGATTATTGTGGAAAACTGTAGTGAAACACCTGCTAAGCAATTTTTTTTGACGGCTGTATCACATTGTCATCCAGTACTGACAACCATCATGTATATGACTGTCCACAGTTTTATCTGATGTGCTTGGTATTAAAAAATATGAAGAAGCTTCAGCAGTTGTATAGTTAGTCAAAGGGAAATTTATTTTTCCATTTTTAAAAACAATAACTTGGATTTCTTTGCAAGCATGAACAGAATATGAATTGCCTTCTGGGTTTACTGTATCAGCATCTTAAACTGTAAATGAATGACAGTATGTCATTCAGTAAAGTGTCATTCAAAGAGATAAGGAGCTGACTGTTCTTTGTATATTTCTGTATTTTAGATACACAATTTTGTTCTAATCCATGAAAACTCCTTTTTTTAAGGAAAATTTTAACTGTAAACACAGCCACACAAAGTCTATAAAGCAGAAAAGAATAGAGAACATCTGATAAAATACAATTTTGCTGAAAGCACTGATTCTGTCAAACAGTGACTCAATCAAAACCAAACATTTTGTGAAATAACTTTCAACAAATTTGCAAAGTGCAGATAAATGCAAGGGTTTCTCAGGAAAACAGTTATCTGCTAACTCACTAGACAAGCTGTTTTCAAAACAAACAAATAAAAGAACCGATAGCAACCCTCAAATAAATTCCTTGCTACAGGAGGAGGAGGAAAAAAAAGAAAAAGAAAAGTCTTCTCCAGTTTCTTTTACTGAACTGGCAGATCCAAGAACTCTGGCTTCAACCAAGGCTCTCAGAGCTGCCAGTATTCCCAATCTGGAAGCTCTCAGAAGCTCTGCTAGGAAGTTAAAGATCTAATTGTCATAGTTTGGACCTCTGAAAGACTGAGACCTTGGATCTCCTGGAGTCAGTATTTAATAGCTGCATACACTAAATACCAATGACTGGGCTGTAGAAGACTGTAGAAGCCTTCTGCAAGACAAGTAGGACTATGATATACTAGAAGCATTTGGAGAACAGAACAAAGGTAACTACTATTATATACTTTAAGAAAAAAAAAACTGTCAAGTAAAATGAACATCATTTACCTTGTTGTTTGTGGTAGGTAAATTCTCTACTTGTTAGACAGAACCACCGTTTCTTGAAATTCTTTTTACCAATCCGAGTTCTTCCCTGAGCTCTTTTGTACATTTCTCTGTAAATACAGAAACAGACGAAAATGCTTCCATTAATCCTGGAGAGAGCTTTCAAGACCACTTACTTAAGATAACAAGATAAGTTAACTGTTTGTGCAGCAGTGACCTAAAAACTCTATTAATCAGTTGTTCAAAACACATCCTCGTAATTATTTCTCACATGGTGATCCATGTACGTGGTTCCGTTACATGGTAAGGAGTTTAACAACATGAAATCCAGGTTCTGTCTGTAGCAGTGAAACTGAGATGGGTTCTGGCTTATTCAGATCCTGAACAACAAACTGTTCCAGAAGGGAGTAAGGTGTATTCACTTAAAATATTCTCTCTTTCTTGCTACTTTGCACATGTAAGAGTAGCTGTTCTTTTCTGGATTAGTAACTGAAAACAAATAAAATGATCCTAAACAAGACTCAATAGCAAAAGTAGACACAAATTGTGATCAGTACTGTTTACAGCTTGCTCACTGGAAACTACTGCTTGGGTCAAGTGCCATCAGTTTCTGATACAGATTAGGTTCCAAACTGATATATTCAAGTGTTGACATACTGCCATCATCTCCTCCTCCATCTCTAGACACATTGTTTTTAAGTTCAGAGGATTTTTTCACAGAGGATCTTCAATTGTTAATAATAATCACTTCTTAGACAAGTTAAAAACCTTTTCTCCTTGCACAAATGTTTGAATTAATTTACAGCACTAAAATAGACAGCATCCATTTTTGCCATAATTTTTATAAAAACATTATCATTTTCTGTTAAATATTCCAATTATAGCATATTTTTCCTCTATGATAAAGGCAGAACATTTTGCCCAGGTAGGCTTAAAAATCCCACAAAGCACTATTAGAATTATCACAAATAAGTAATGTCATAATTATTATAGTAAAAATCAAACACCTATACTTCAGTGTATGACAATTTAATGTTGACATTAATAAAACAGATAATTCTGTACAGAATTAAGAAGTATTTACCCTTCCTTTAGATGCACTGGTTCACTCAGACCACTGGGCTCTTTACTTTCAGTAGAGGAAACATCATCTAGGAACTTGAAAGAAAAATACAAAGAGAATATATAGTATTTGGAAAACAAAAACAGAACAAACTAAATCTACTCTGAGAACCCACATGTAGAGTTTCTCTCAGTACAAAATAACTATTTTGCATAACAGATGAAATGAATATATATATTGAAAGACTTGAAACAAAGTAAGTCCATATATAGAAGATTTCTGTAACCAGCTCCAAAATAGCAGATCTAAGAAAACCTGTTCCAAATAATTTAGATTTAATTCTTTCTAATTTTTCTAAATGAAGTCCACAATATATGTCATTTGTGCACGCTACTGCATTCATAGTTTTTTTTTTCATTTCTAGTAGAAACTGAGCAATGACACTACAGGTTTCTAATTGAGACTGCCCTATATTCAGACACACCATACATTAAAAAAATGTAGAAAGGTACCTTTTTAACAGATTCAGTAAACTTTTCCTCTTGAAATGTTTTGAAAAACTCACACATAAATGTCTCCTTGAAACTTGACTGAAAGGAAAGGTATATAGATATAATTAAGCTTTTCAAGAATGTAGTTTCTATGAAATAAGACAGAATGCTAGCAGCCTTACAAGTTTGCTTTTGGTCAAACTTCCCCAACTCCCCAAAGTCTGGATGGCTTTTGATATAAGAGTTAACGTTCTAGAAGTCTGTGCATCCTAGAGTAAAGAAAAAGAAATAGTAAGTTACATTTTTAGATAACACCAAATACTACTTTGATTTTAAAATGAAAATTTCATGAAAAGGATTATATTACAAAATGCAGTAGAGTATGACACACATTCATTACTCTTCTTCATACTGAAAAAAGTGCATGTGCACCACTATCCTATGGTATTTACTATGCTTTATGAGTATATGAATGTATTAAAGATTACTACACAGAAAGTTTTATTCATTATCACTATAATTCAATATTAATTATCAGAAAGATTTTTCCCTGTGAAGCCTCTGATCGGCTCCCTCCTTCTACATATCTTATGCCTCCAAATTATTCAAAACTGCATAATGATTACAAACTGTTGCTGATGAATGGAGGAAGTTTTCATTATATAAACCACACTTAAAAGTTTACTATTTGCTTACTAATTCCTTTCTGTTTTAATACAGAACTATAAACAGCTAGAGAAGCCATGATGATGCCTTTAACACGTTCAATATTCAAGTGATAAATTCCACTAATCTTCTACTATAATAAACTGCATAATATCAAGTGTTTGAATGACTCTAAACAATTCTATTTTTCTTTGGAAAATGCTACATATAAAGAGATTAAATAAGAGAATAAAAATCACTTCGAGACGGGAAGGCTTCATACATCTTCTCTATTTCATGTGAAATTGTATACTTCCTATATTCTTAATTTTTGTTTTTTAAGTTTGTCTACCTGATTTTGTATACACATAACTGACCTATGTCCATAATTACAAGTATAACAGGATTATTAGATTACTAACTTTAGTACTATATGTTGAAATTTTGGCAAGACAGGTACTGCTCATGATGTCCAGAATAAACGTACAGATCGTGCTTAAAGGTAAAAATAACATCAAGGTATTTAACTCCCATGAATTTATGCATTCACAAGTGCCCTCTGTCAAGCTGCCATCCTAGCACAAAAACAGCTCCCTGAAAGGACACCCTTCTTAATAGCAATAGCTGTCCTACATAATTTGAACTGCAGAAGTCTTAGTTCCTTCAGTGGGGTATAACACAGAAAAGTCAATCCACAGACATTGATTAATCTTATTTTATTTCTCAATTGCAGAGCCAGTGATGATAACTTATGTCTTATCAGATAACACAGGTCTGAAAAATAGGAATAAAGCAGAACAATACACAACTTACTGGATGGTGAGGTCGTAAATGAAAAGTATGAGGTGAGACTACGGCTACAGCAAAGAAACGAAGAAACACAAAGCTGCTCACTGCAGAATACTGTACATGAGGGTCATCTGCAGAGAAAAATGGTGAAATGTAACATGCACTAAACTTAATAAAGAAACAATGAAGACAGTCAACATAAAAATACTTAAGAAGATAACATCAGAGAAAATACTTATACAAATCAATGAAGTGCATGAAATGAAAAAGGTGACCATGGTAACAAATGTTCTACTTATAATGGAGGGATTAATTTCTCTTTAAAAAGAAGCTCTGCTTTCATAGAACTGGCTCATCAGCTCCCCTACTAGTAATAATGTGATTATCACAAGCACTTATACGCAGTGTTTATCACATGGGGCTCTAAGCATTTTGAGCTGAAATAAAAAAACAGTAGTAGCTAGCTTCAAACATTGGCACTGTAAGGTTATTCAACCTTAAGATTAGTTACTGATCAACATATATGTATATACACACACACACAGAGCTATACAACAAATGCAGTCAACAGATCTGAACAACTTTAATTCTAAACCTGAGCTGAATCATAAAATGATGGTGTAAATGATGCTGTAAATGAACATTTCCTCATCTAACATTCATTATACACCTTTATACATGGCAATAGAGCTGGATCGCATTCTTGCTCTAATCATTACTTCCATCTGCTCTGAGAAGTTAGCTATTCCAAAAGGAATGCCTTCACTGGAAAAAAATTATGGCCTCGGTTCCAGTGACAAACATGAGCCAGGAAGGCTGCAAAAGTTCATCTATTAGCCCATTTTAGGTTTTTGCTGACCTTTACGTATCTTTGTATTTCAGACACAGACCATTATTTGAAGTGTAAGCAGTATTACAATGCTTCTTCCAGAATTATTTTAATATAGAAAGAAGCATTTTAAGTTCTCCCCAACAAAATCTGAGCTTTAAGTCTCCAGTTAATAATTTACTGCTCATGACACAAACATACTAGCCACAGTTAAGAGTTGTAGTTCATACAGTTAGATGCACACTTACTTGGAAATCTTTTGGCAGCCAGATGCCTCAGAGAATAAAATACATCACACATTAGGGTAGGACAACTTATACTTGACCTCACAATTTCACGGAATACTTTGTCTACATAATAGCGTAGATTTTCCTGTAATTATAGGAAAAATATTTTCAGAGTGTTAACATTTGCATTACTATGCCTTTTTTTTTTTCTGAACACAAATGTAACACTATGTTACCCTTTTATAAAACATTCCCTGACTATCTAAATATGTATTTTGGCATATTTTAAAAGCATCATATAATCTATATGGGTTTAGTGGTGTTAAAAACTATTTGGATAATATTTTATTAATTTTAAATAGAGAGCATCTTAAAAGTATACAGGCAGCATATACTGACACTATTTTACCTTTTATTAAAATATACTTTTGTAATTTGACAATATACTACAAGAAAATAGAACTTCCCATGTATCCCTAATGAATGTATTTAATTTGCTGCAACTACTACTGCTTTTAATGGTGCTTTTTTAAAACGTTATGCTTTTTTTTTTTTTTAAACCTTTTACTCCAGTAAAAGGTAAGTGACAAACAAAAGTTCAATAAAAAGTACCGAAGCAATGCTAATTAGCTATTTTTTAACTTCGATGAGGAGTATGGAAGTCCAGTATCACAAAAAACAACTAACTGGTAGGAAGATTGTGATCCTCTGCTCAGCTCTTCCTCCTTGTATGATCAGCAAGTTAATTTTACATTGCAATCTTTACATACAGGGAGATGAAAATTCATCTTTGTTGTTTGCACAGTCATTAGCAAATGATACTGCTATCATAAATGGATCAAATTTCTCCTTTTCTGTTACAGAACTGCTTTTAAAAGTGTTTTTGTATCATATTTTTTGAAAATTTATATTATGGAAAATAGCTCAGGAAACTCACCATATGAATTTCTACGTTATCACCTTCTTTTAGTTTGATGGGATCTATTTCACAGGGTTTTGGAGACTCACATATCTGAAATAAAATCAAAATCAAGAGTTCTTCTTACTTCATTTTTATCTCTTTTTTACAGAAGATTTGGCAGTCGTGCAGCAAATGTCATTGACTATTTATTTTTAAGAATACAAGACAAGAAAAAGCAACCGCTCCCAAAACTGGTAAATTTGGGTTAGCTTAACTTTCCTCTAGAATTCCTCTTTCTGGAAGATTACTATGATAAAAAGAAATACACAATTGCCTATCAAAGAGACAGCATATGTCAGCAAGCTAACTGCCCTGTGCAGACTTTCAGCAAGATAACTTACCTCATCAAGAACTGGTTTCAAAGTAACTTTTAGGTAGTGCCTCCCCACAATTTTCATCATTTCATCTACACATCGAGTTGCTAATGTGTTCCCTCTGAAAACTGTGTTTGCTTCTCTGCAAGAGAATAATGTTATCTGAATGTTAGGAAAAAAACTTAAGGAGCTCAGTCAAAGTCTAATTAATATTTCATCTCACTATTAAACAAATCTGTTTTAAACATATAGCAGGAATTTCAGAATTTAAGATTTCCACACTGCAATGGCACCCATGAGCAAAGAATGAGAAAACAAACAAACCAACCCAACACCACAATATACCACAGCTATTTCCAAACCAGTAACATACAACCATTTTTAAATGTCTGGAAAATTGGTTGCTACATCCTTTGCCATAAATGTTGAATGTGAGAAAACAACAACTGGAGTAATTCCAAAGTAGCTGACAAACACAGAATTAGTACTCCAGCACTCTTGGTGAAAAGACTATTACCACTACAATAAACAGCATACTGCTGCATCATATAGACAAAATCAGGCATTTTTTGACCAGAACACATTTAATCTAGGGTGTTCTTTCTAGTCCTGTGTAGCTAGACAGTTACATTCAATGGCAAAACAAGTCTTTCTACTCTACTGCATTTACTGTAATATTTGTTACAGTGCAAACACAAAGGAAAGGTATGTGCGTACCAAAATGCAGTGCAAAAGGTTACTTTCTATACAAGTCACTTTTTACATAGTCAGCTGTCTCATCTAATCTATATCTGGAGTACGTTAACCTTGCAAAGAACCATCCTGCGGACACGACTCAGCATCTCAGTGGGCGCTACTTAGGCCTACTTCGTTTCCCTAACACAAACTGCAAATCCATGCACCGCAAATTGTTAGAGGTAACAGTGTGAAAAAACATCTATGGGGCTAGTTTTAAGCCATGCAAGAGAGGAGAGACTTGCTTCCAGGGTGTCCTTGAAGAGAAAAGATCACTCCAAGTCACACACTCAAGGAAACAGGATGAGATTCTTAGCAATTTAAAAAGGCTAAGTATCAATCCAGTGGTCAGTAGGATTGTAGAGTGGTCAAATGTTTTAAAAGAAAAAATTGTGCTCTCGGAGACAACTCTAGTTTGCTATGTTTAGCTGTACACTAGCTCCAAGACAGTTTTCTAGATAAATGATTCCATCTCAAATGGCACACTTAATTTGTAAATCTGACCCCCACCTTCAATGTAGTTTTAATAAATGTTTTATAACTCAAAATGAGTGTATGTTGTCAGATTTTAAGATACTAAGGGAAGAACAGCTGACAGTTTACTTATCAGTGTTGTATCATGAAATCCTTTGAAACTAAGAACAATAAAAATAGCATGAAATGACTAAGCATGAAATACATACTGAGTGTCCTTCAGATCTAGCTCTGCCACTGCAGTGACAAATGGAACTAGCTTATTGTGGTGTAGCAACAATCTTACAAGAGGCAGAACAGCATCATATTTGTCACGACACACTTCACTCAAAATGTAGGCAGCTGATGCAGAAATTGGCTGCAAGAAAGTAAAGAAAAAAATCACAAATGAAATAAATGAATGTTCTACATATATTTGGCAAACTAGGACTCTGAATCAAAACTACAGATCTATTGAAAAGAGCAATCAACAAGAAGAAACTTTTATCATTGCCATTCACAATGCACAGGTTCCTTTACTGTTTTTGATTGCTCATTTAAAACAAGAACTGAAGTATTTTAGAGAAGTAAAAGCTCCAGAAGCTGCTCACCTTGTTGTGACAGGAATAGTTAATGCAAAGAAACATACTACAGTTGTACTTACTTCCACACATTTTCTCTTAGAAGAGGGCACAACCTAAACTAATTTTTAAGCCTTTAAAATAAATTTTCAATGGAAGTACCTGAACATCTGATGATTTTAGCAGCAAGTTTCTTAAAGAAGAATAGTATTCAGACGGAAGTACGTAGTCTTCAGTATAGCAAATATTTAATCTAAGTGATCCCAGATCATCAGTTTTAGAGGACTTGTTTCCATTTTCTCTTGGTTGAAGTAAGTACCTGAAAAGCAAAAGGTCAATTTTAAATAAAGCATTATTTTGTCCAATTATACAATAAGACAAAGCATCACATTTAACTATTTCAGTATATATTATCTCACTCTGAAACCTGAAAATTCATATTTAAAAAACAAAACAAAAAAGGTGTTGTTCGTTCCTTACGAAGTAGCAACATTTGCATTTTCAGCACATATTGGAACATATATTCATTTTCTCATATCTTTCCCAGGAGGGAAAGTAGCAGCAGCTCAACTGGGAAAACAGCAATAATCAGAAATTATGTTGGATCCTCTCATATTTTATCTAGGTCAGCCATTAGATGTGTCAGACAAATGAAACATCTAGAATCAACAATATAAATGATCTCGATTGAAACTTGTAAAATATTATATTAGTAGGTTGTATTCTTGAGAAATAAAATTCAAATCAGCAGAAGTTTAATGCCTTAATGTGCTTTTTCTACTCTCCATACAAAACACATCAACTCCTCATTGTCTTTGCTGTAGTTCAGTTGTACTCCAACAGGAGGCGCAGCCCTATGAAAATGTTAACAACTTTCAAGTAGTCATTTATGTGACAAGTTAGTTTCACTCGGCCTGGAATTATATCTTCAAGTATTTTTTTTTTTTTAAATACCGCTTTTATAAACAAAAGTGTATTTGTACTTTTACAGTGTTCCTTAACAGAAGAGACCCTAGAGATATTGGGAAAATAAGTTTGAGAGTCCCAATATTTAGTAGTAATAGTACTGCTGTGGTCTTAAAAATGCCATGTAAAGACTTTACACGTAATAAACTGCATTTACAGTAGACGGCATACAAAATTGAAGATACTACCACAAACAGCAAACGTGATCTGTTATAAATAAACACTAAGCCATGCAAAGAGTGTTCAACTTTTACATGTCTAAGATCCTTGGATACCAACTGAGAGGAATAGGTAGAGCAGAACCATGACTGTTCCTGGCTGACATCCATTTAGTTCCTGCTTCCTTACTTCCTTCCTATTTGTTTTCCAGACAGATAGGCAAGGGCTGTGGTGCTTCCCTTCCTCCACTCTTCTCCCTACTGAAGAGGTCACCAAAAATAGAGTATTTTGCACACTTAACGGTCCTTGAGTTTGTCTTGCTTACTATTCCTGCCACTAGGCAGCTGGGATGGTAAAGGGACTGGAGATTGACTTTTGACCGCAAAAAGGTTGCTACAATGTTAAAAGCAGAGGATTTTCTTACTAAATTCTCTTATACTTTATCCTTCCATCTTTTAAATGAGTATGTCACCTCTCTTGAAACAACATAGGCTTAGTCCAAGACTGCATTTCTCCAAGAAAAAAAACGCTACATATATAACATATATGTGGTATAAAATATATATTTATATATACACACTTACAAATATAACATAAAAACATGAGACTAGAACACTTCATATAGAAGGACATTTTTAAAGAATAATAAAATGGTCTTTATATGGGAAGATAAGCAAGGTAGATTCTAATTTACTTCTGCATCATGTCTTACCATGCTTGAAAGGAATCGTTTCTTAACACCTTCACAGGAACTTTAATTTCTCCTAGAAAGACATCTTGTACCAAGTTTCCATTATTCCATAGGTCAACCCTGAAAATAACAACATAACTATAACCAAGAACACCACCCCCAGAAACAAAGAAAAATTTTCAAGTTAACAACACATGCACAGAGGCAGGAAATGTTAGAAATCTCACTCCATTCTAATTAAATCAAGAGAAATCAAACAAATGTCTTATTAACCAATAAAGACCATATAGAGCAGCAAACAGGGAAAGTTAGAATCACAGCTCTTTCATCAGTGCAAAAGTGATATTGGCAATATAAATGTCTTTTGAATAGTTGTCATTCCCTAAACTGTATACATTTCTTCACAGGTAATTTAAGTGTAATTTTAAACAAATATATTTACATATCCATATCTTACTGTTGAAATTGGGCACACTGCAATACCACAGCAATACATGCGCTTGTTTTTCCAAACAGCAGTTCTTATTTACAACCTTAGAAGGAATCACAGACTCCAAAGACATGCACCTTGTGTTTTTTCTATCACTTCTTACCTCTCTGACATTTCTGACAGACAGCAGATGTTAAGAAGAACAAAGAAAATTAATACTAGATGTGTTGGGGCATGACTGTTTTTCCTAAATCTATTTACATCTATAATGTAATACTTTAATTAGCTTCATAAACATCTTAATATTGTGCATCACACACATACCGTTCTGTGACTACTATTAAAACTAAAGACTAAAATCTTCTGTTGGAAAAGAAATGCTAGCCTCAAAATTGTCATTCTCCTGGGTGTGTGTGCATGTGTGTGTGTACGTTTCAGAAAAGCAGAGTGTAGGGGCTCTCCAGTGTTAACTATCCAGCACAGCCAAACCTCTTCAAAGGGCAATGGAGAAAAAGAATACACAATGAAATACTTTTTGCATCTGCAAGGAAGATGCAAAATGTATGTCTTGTAAAAAGCAATACCAAACCATAAAGAAAGTAATAAAGGCGGCTTTTCTCTCTCTCTCTTTTTTTTTTTTTTCCTCAAACAGTCTACTGTATTTGTCTAGCATTTGGTGTCATCCTTGAATACAACCCCTATTTATCAATAACCTGTCCAAACTACTACAAATAGATCGAAGGACCTTGTGACTTCTTACTCAGAGGCACAGAAAGTTGTTTAGACTGCTGGTCATACTGCCAGCAGGTGGTAAAAAAAAAAATACATAAAATAAAAAATAACAGTAATTTCCATTCTCATTAAGCAAGACACTACAAAATCTGGATGATTTTCTAAGCTAGAGAGATCTCTTCTACAAGTTTGATCATTAATTCTCTAGAGCTGATTACAATAAAACATTTACTATCTTGAAATTTTTATTAATGATACAATAAAACACTTCCTAACCTGCATAACCTACCTGACTTCCAGTTTCTCAATATCTTCTTCTTCCACCTGAAATTGGGACTTTTTGGTATAACTGCTGGACCTGGTTACCTGGAAGTAAAATCTTCCCATTAATATATACTTTTTACTGTCTTATTTAATAATTCAACACACTAAAAAACTCCAAATCTTTAACACTGTCAATTAGTGTTTTTCTTCAAAGTCTAGTTCACCAAGTGTACAGCCCTCTGATACAAAGCAGATGAAAAGGGGGACTAGAATGTCTGATGTTAGAGACCGAAAAGGCTAGTTTAGATCTATTAATAATATATTAGAAATACAAGAAAATGACATGAAACTGGCAAGTCTTTCTCCAGTTTCATAATGAGCGCCAAGAAAGTATTAAAACTAGTCTTGAAACGTATAAGAAAAAAAAAAAAGTCCACTGCTCTTGTCGCAGTTACACCACAGTTGTACCACCTTATTTTTCATTCTTTCTCACTTCTTGACAGACTGTATTATCAATCCATGTCCTATAAATTACAAGTCAAAGTTGTTTGAATGTGTAGAATCACATTTTCAACTTAGTATCGTACTTCCCACCAAATCACTTCCAATATCTTAAACATGGCAAGTGGACTACATTCTGCACACAATACTAAACACGTAAGTATGGGACAAGTTCTCACCGAAGTCACACATCAGGATCAGGATCTATATAAATATGGTAATATAAAGTACATTTGAGGTTACATGTTATATTTTTACTACTTTAACGCTTTGCTAAGCAGTATAGTATGCTGCCATTTATTTCTGTAAATGCCAGTTTTCATGGTTTTTTTTTTTTGTGTTCCTTTGTACCATTGTCAGAACAGCTGATTTTAACTAGAAGCCTGACATCTTTTGTAGTCCAACAAAGCAGCAGAAAAGAAAAAATCTCTGGCAATTTTTCTACACTCTGAACTAAAATTCTTAGTCCAGTAGAATGTCTTTATGCCCCTATTAGATATAACTGCCACACTGCTGAGTTCCACAGCATAGGAAATTCCCTCAGAATGCTTCCTGATGGCCACAGACACTAAATAAAGTGATTCAAGGTTAGGCCTTCAACATTAAGTACTGCTATTCAGCATTCTTATAAACAGTTGAAAAGTTGCAGAAAAGAGATAAACAGGCAGAACATAATATAAGGCTAGAACTATACATTGACAAAAAGTTACCTCAAAAAAAAATGTTTCGTTAAACTGCGGATTGCTTGTTTTCTTCTTTACTTTGGTCTTCTTTTGGTCATTCCTGTTCCAATGTGGCAAAATTTTTATCATAGACAACTTAAACACACAATTATAAAGACATTCTATTGTCAATGGGGGAATTAAAATAATTTGTTATTTTAGAGGTCACTTCAATCAATGAAGGGAAATATTAATATGAAACTAGTTCTTCACAATATAGTTCGAAAAATTAAAATTTCAAGCAATGTATCTATTTAAGCGTGCAGCTGTCCAGTCTTTATAATTCAGTTAATTTTATTAACAACTTATTAATAAGTTTATATTTCAGTTCACAAATCAAATATAGCAATTTCTGAAATGCTTCAAATTGAAGCCTGCAAACACTTTCTTAATTGCTGCTTGCAGGGTTAGAGCAGAGTTTTCATGGTCTCGTTCAAATGTCAAATTCCATTTTTCCCATCCCTTTTTGGTGTGAGGATACCCAACTAGTTCTTTACAGACAGAGGCTTAAAACCAAGACAGCAAATGTTTTCTTTGGAAAAAACTGCAGCTAGCACTAGATGCCAAATAGCATAGGGACAAAAAAAACAGGGACACTCCCCACTCCCTTGTGTTTTACACAGGCAGAACATGTTTAAAATTTAACATACTGAAAGAATAAATTTGTAGCTCTTAAAGGGTTTTCATAGTATTAAAACATTTTATATAAGAGACAAGTATAAAACGCAAAAAGAAAAAACAGATGATGGAAGGGGGGCGGAGGGGGAAAATGTATCCTAGACATCCACTAACTGTTCCCAGGAGACATTAGCCATAGAAATATTCCATTCATGGTGCATGAGTCACAGGTGAACGATACTGGAAAATCTGAACAGGGATCTTCTCTCAGATTTGCACATGTAACCTCATACCAGGTACCAAACAGCTGTATGAGAACATGAGACCCAGCTCCTTTTGCATAACAGGACTCAAATATATGTCAACCTGCATTCTTTGGTCATGAACACCACGCTTCCTACAAATAATGACAGAATCCTCTGAAAAGCAAGCAAGCAAACAAAAAAAAACCTCAGTGAACTAATTTGATTGTCCACTACCAGGGAGGAAAAAAAAGCCTCTTCCACTTAAAATTTCTTCAGGGACAATTCTGCCAAAGTCTTTAAATACACAAGTTTACTTGAGAGGTTCTAGAATGGCTCAAAGATGCCATTCTTCAGCACCACCAGAAACAGCATTTATGGATTTATGCTTGAGGCTGAAAAAAAGAAACAATTTAAACCTAACTTACTTCAGATGCTATTTGACACAGGATTTTCCTCAAAAGATAAAAAAGATATTCAACATTACTGATTCAAAAATGGCAGTAACATTTAAGCAAAGGGAACTTTGAAGGTGGCATCCTGAGTCTCATCAGAACCTCTCCTCTTGCTTTTTCCTCATCCCAAAACATCTCCTTTTAAAAAAAAAAAAAAAAAAAAAAAACACACACACTTGATAACTTGATGGTTTGGAAAAAACAGGGAAAAGGTAGTGGTAAACTAGCAATTAACTCCACTGCCCTATTGTATAGGAAGATATCAAAAATATCCCTACCCCCATTTACAGAAAATAACAAAAAAGTACGAAATTTGACTAGCGTAGGCTGTTCAAGAAGACCAAACACTTCTGAGAGTCTGGTAGGGAAGAGGAGTGAAGAGTGGCAACTGAGTACATGATGCATACAGAAGGCATTTTAAGGTATGTTCTTCTGAAACAAAACATGACACCTCTACATTCTCTAGCACTTCTTTATTTCAAAGGTTTTTACTAAAAGCTATTACTCATTTTCAGGATAAGATTACAGTATTTTAGGTTCACTTTTCTTTTAAAATACTAAAAATATTACCTGGAGGGACCCACAAGAGAGACTGTTGCGTAAGGGTCACAGTTCTGTCCATTTATAAGAGGCAACCCGTGGCATTCCTTAATGCTACAAGGAAAGGGAATGTAGTGCATCAGTGAATCAGTATGCCTTGGACAGGGGGAAGACAGACAAACCAGAAGAATGCCAAACAATTCTATCCTTTTTTTAAGCACATCCTGCCACACTACACACTGATACATTTTGATCTAACGCAATGAACGCACAGAAGGTAGATCATAACTAGAGACTCCTAGATAAGATGAGGTAATATTCAAGTATACAGTTGGACTTCGGCAGCTCAGTGAGAACAAAATTCTTGGAATCGCTTAAATAAAAATATTGCAGTACTGCAATCACAAAATGCATGGTGAAATACTAAGTAAATGATCCCCCAAGTCTCAAGAAGCTATAGACATTCATTTTTAAATTTGATTTCTCAAATGACCTAAAATGTTGTTGAGCTTTCTCTGCAATGACAACTGAAATCTGAACACACTGAAACTGACTGAAAAAGAAAAAAAAAAAAAGATTCAGCTAATTGAGGTGCTAAACTGAGTAAGCTGAGAAACGCAAAGCCATATCCTGAAAATTCATTTAAAATTGGATATCCAAAACTGCTAGTGTACAGTCCTAGCACCCAGAAACCTAGAATCTTGTTCTTGATCCTCTCCATACTACTTATCCATATGACAAATATCAGTTATCTGGGAAACAGCATGTAAGCTTCATTTCCAAACTCTCTTCTCAACAGCATGTGAATATATGAAAACAGCAAAATTGATCTTTTTTAAAAAATTCCATAACACATACAGCAATTTGTAAGCTCAGCACAAATAGGCTCACTTTTCACCACTCCCGATGCAAGAGACAGGATGCTTATAAAATGTTCTTGGGAGGTTTTCTGGGTTTTCTCTGAAGGTCTGCAATCTCTTTTCTGTACTCTTCAAGTAGTACTCAAATATGAGAATTAAAATAGCTGGAACTATTGGCAAACTGTAGGCAGAATCCAGGCCTTCCAGCAAAGTGGTGTTCTAATATAGTTAGGCACACATCAGTATTTAAATTCAGAAATATTTATCAAATTGTGAATTTCACGAGGGAAAAAAAAAAAAATCACACACACAGACAAGAGGGTTTTTTTTCTTTTTTTCTTAAATAAGTTTCTTAAACTAAGTTGATATAGTCAAGCTCTGGTTGCCATTATTAGCAACTTTAAGTCTGTATAGCTTAAGGAGAGAATAGACTTTGCTAAATTCATAATCAACTACATTTTCTAAATGCTGTATTTTGCAAAATGGGATGTGCACTAGTTTATGACATTACTGAAAGCAAAGCAAGTTTAAGAAGTTACATAGCAGCAAGACAACTGTAAGCTGTTAAGTAAATACCTTCTGTACTGTAGAAAACCAACATTAGAAGAATAACAACAAGTTCTAAACTCAAACACTGACAAGCTGGAAAACAGACATAACACTCCTGTGTTGCCTCAACTTTACCCACTTCTGACTGTGCATTTTTATGTTCCAGCTACTATTTTCCCTCCAAAAAACACCCCATTGTTTTTGCCTGTTCAGGGAACATTTACTGCTTAGCCACACTGACAGTCATTTCATATTTTTCCTTACAGTGGTTAAGCGCACATCTTTAAGCATTTTAATAATTTTGGAATCACAAAAAAACTAACAATGACTATAAAACCACAGACTTGAAGGGGTTCTTGAATCATCCTGCTGTTTCATCAAGATTAAGTCCTCCTCCAACACATCTGTGACAGAGTGGTGCCAAAATTAAACTGTCTAGACAAATGACTGTCAAACAGTCAGTTGAGGTATCTGATTTGGGACAGCTAGCATTTGATTTTCTTCAGACTATCAGGTCTTAGGGAGCACTAAACATACTAAGCATCCAGAGCTCACCAAAATTTTCAGTTTCCGGCATAAGTTAGCCTCAGCTTAAATCTCATAGGAAATTAATAGCAGATGGACTAAGTCAAACCTATCTAGTATTTTAGCCCAGAGAACATAATTTCTCTTCCTACTGTCTCCTGTCTCATGTTTACCATGCTTCTAGATCTCTCCCCAAACAGATGCAGACCCTACAAAAAATATTCTCTTTCACTATATAGAAAGTTTTAAATCTGTTTTCTGATCTCTGTACCACTCACATCCTTGCAGATAAGGATCTCTTAGAAAGGCACATACCCAATCAAGCCACTAAAAAATGATCACAATGCATTACTCTAGATTACACAAATAGTTTGTTCAAGCCTCTCCTGTCTCCCAATAGCTTGACTGCAACACAGACAAATTAAAGAAAAACTTGTTTGTGATTTCCTGTAAGTTGAAAAACACTTTACCAACAACCACACAACCCTACAGCAGAACTAGAATCTCCAGATTCATCATACAGACCTGTCACCTCAAGCTAATTTCATACTACAGTCAGTCTCGTTGTGTAGGCAGCCCTGGTATTCTCTTTTCATCTCCTGCCCAAGCCCTAGTTGTGCTGCCAGCAGTAAGTTCTAGCTAGCCTAGGCAGCTTACTCTATTCCAACATCCCCAAAAAATAAACAATACCCAGTTCAGCTGACTATCAATCTCTGGTATTGCTAAAGCTTTTCTTCTGAGATACAGCAAGCACAAGAATTTGACCCCAATTCATCTAACCCCCTTTCCTTCCAATTCTCTAAGCTAGCCAGTTGCAACCTTCTCTTTATTTGCCAGCTACTACTGCCTAGAGTCTGCTTAGACACATGACTTTGCTATACAGCTAAGTCAGTCTAACTGAACCAAACCTGAAGTGCAGTTTAACTGCATTTCTTACTCCTCAGGGACCGTATAGAGAAGACTGAAATGCTGGAACATACATTTGAGCTGCTAAACAAACAGTCCTTGCTAAATATGCATTAAAAATATGCTAAATATGCATTTTGAAGATACATGGAGTGGCTCAGTTGGAGTATACTTGACAGACAGAACTTCAAGAAGCTTATAAACTACCAAATCTCAAGGGAATACTGAAAGATGCCAGAATTGCAAATTTATAGAAAAAAATAAATATGGCTTTGACTAATCAAAAATAACAGTAAATATGCATTCCTAGTCTGACAACTGCATAAAATACATTTGCACGTGGTAAATGCACATGGTAGGCAAAAGAGTGTCTCAAAGCTGCAACGCTTATCTAGATTCTCATAAGCAATTTTTATTTAAAAAGCAGAAACTCCTAGAGTTAGTAGAAGTAGACGGAAGTGAAAAACACACCAATTTTAGCTTTAAGTTAACTACAGCTTTATGTAAAGTCTAAGCAACAGGTAATAAGGACTTTTGTTCTTCTCTCAAACTACCAGTGACTTGCAGCTCATGGTTTAAAGATAGATCTTTCATACTACATTCCTTCTTGCTTCATCTCTGTAGTTTGATTTGTGAAGGAAGTTTCATACAGGAAATATAAGCCTTTCATATATGAACTGGCATTATATATATTAAGTCTTTGATATGGAAACAAGTCCTTAAAGAGATATAGTCCTCAGTAATCTACCTCCTCCCACCCAGTAAGGGCTGACAGGCTCTGTAACCACATCATTCATATCAACTGAAGCCCTCCAAACACAGAAACGAAGCACCTGTCATTATTAGGCTTTGCTGATCTCAAAATTTTTTCTACTCCCTATAATGGAGACAGATAAAATATGTTGAGAGGATTTACATGTCTGATTCCAGTAGGATACAGTAACAAAATGACAATCCTCTTTAAGGGAGTATACAATTTATTTAGATCAAGCAAATGCAAAAAAGGCAAAACAGCTGTAATAAGCTATTTCTGGCCTTTCAACAACACAATGATTTATCTTAAAGCTGTGCGAAGGAGAGAGTACTACCATCCAATAGCCTAATTTGGCAAAAAAGTATCATCAGTTTCACCAATAGCAAATATGCAAAAATCACGCAAACTTGTTTGTTACAGACTCCCAGAAAGGAGAGCAGCAATCATGTATTTTTGAAGTGTGCTACTATACATGCCACTGTGGTTTTGAAAAAAGAACCTACATTGAGTCAGCAGTTCATTTGTTGCAGTATCTTTTTTTCCCCTCCTTATTCTCGCATTTGAAAAGGAAATGAGTAGTATAAGAAACAAAACAAAATTTTAATTCAGAGGAGGTCTGTGGGTGTATCTGCATGAAGTTTAACTCTAAGGTCTCATTTAACAGAAAAAATGTGCATCAAGTCAGGGTTTAGCCCACTAATTTTCCCCTCCAAGATAGCTTTTCAGCAGAGGAATCTTATGCAGCTTTTTATATATAAGCATATAGAGGCTTTACTGATAGCAAGAAATTTCAAATGTTAGTTTGACATATTTCAAAAACTTGCTCTGATAAACAATACACATTTAGGTTCATTAAAACTTTTTAGAAAGGACTCAAATGTGCTTGTTTTAGGTTTCTAAGCACACTTGAAATATTCACTTTTCAATTCTTTGTCCAACTTCAAAGCTGTAACTTGCTTCTGAAGAGGCCACCTTAGGGAATGTGGCACAATCCCCACCACCACCTCTTTTCCTCTTCCCCCTTCTGGCTTCATCAAGACCAAATCATTAACCTGAGGTACATCTTGTCCAAGACTCTTTTTATCAGCTTGGATAAAAGAAGGAAACTTTCAGTTTTTGAGAGTTTGTCATTTTTCTTGGCTGCAATTCCCAGCTTCTCTGGTATAAACACAGGCAGAGATACTAATACTTGTCCTTCCCAAAACTTACTTTCCGTATATAAAGTCATGTAAGGCAGTTCAAACAAGACTCCAAAAACACTAAGGACAGGTGGGGGTGGAGGAGGGAACAAATAAGTAAAAGTAGCATAGAATCTCATTCATGGTCTTTTTATAAAACAACTGTGCATGTCTTGCCAAAGTCACATGTTCCTTTTCCAATCATTTCTAATTTGGAAAAGTAACTATGGCCACATACCTTCCTCCTTTCACTATTAGCCTTGAGAGGCTAAATTACAAACACTAACGAGCTACTTTCTACTGTAACCATCTACATTTCTCAACTCAATCCTCATAAAACCCATCCAGAAGGCAAAGAAAAAGAGCTTCCACAAGCAAGACTACTTAACCATAATAAGAACAAACAAGCTTCTAGTCAGGTCTAATATTACCAAGTTGGTTCAGCCACAAATGAAAGTTAACTGACAAACTCCAGATGATGCCACAGAACTACTTGCTATTGTCTGTGTGCACCTTGAGCTGCAAAAGTTGTGGCTACTTTACATCTTTGTGTAACTTACGTACTTTCAAGGAATGCACCCTGAAAATCCATTAGAAACTTACACAAGCAAGGATGCCAGTAAAAGCATCTCAAATTCTCTTATCCTACAAAAATAGACCCGTTGAAGGCTTAAAATAAATGCCTGTCTCATTACATTAAGAGACCATTCATCTGAACACTGCTTCAAGATAACTACTAGTTACTTCATGCAAGTATACAAAACAGACAAAAAACCTTACTTCTCATATTCTGAATGAACATGTGAGAATGCTTTCATATGAAGTACCTTTTACAGGCAATTATTTCAAGGTTATCAGCAAGTCTGGTAATGTATAATAAACGTGTAGCTTTAGTTTAAGGAACTCTTGCTCTTTCATAATCTCGGATGAGGACAAAAGTGCTGATGTAATACTGCAGCGTTTAACGCACGCTCTTCTTCCACATGTCACTCAGTGGGCACACGCAGCAACCACGAGAACCCTAGCTTCCTTTTGATCATTTATCTCCGTCACAAAGAGATCCTAAAGGAGGGCACAGTGAGTAAACCACTTCCTACTCAGAACTGCAATCTGCAACAGCAACTTGCTAAGGCAATTTTTCCTCACCATACCAAAATCAAAACATTTTAAATATAAAAAATTGATATAAACTGTGCAACTGTGTAAACTGCATCAACATATAAAAATCAAATAAATAAATCTAACATCTACAACAAAAAGATGTTAAATTAGGAATGTAGCACAAAGACATAAAATTCCAGTCACCTTTTGGTGGTGAATGGTCTAATGTCTTTACAGCTTAGAGCAAAAATTAAGTCTGGTAATGGAAGTCCTTGAGATATTGCTAAGAAATTTTATTGAAATATAGCAATGTTATGCTTCCCCAAAAAGCAACACCTGCATTTTGATTTTTCATAGACTCTTTGCCATAGTTAACCATGAGGTCACTCAAGCAAACAAAGACAGACCTGCGCATTTCAAAACAAAACATCACTACTGAAAAGGTTGGAGAAGGTTCCCACCAGCAGCAGTCACAGCTCATCCGTGTCAGTAACAGCCCTGCAATTTCCAGCTGCAGTCAGCATCCTTAGCTTCCTCACTCAGACTCATTTTGCTGAGGCTCAAAAGGTATTAGTACCAAACAGCCATGAGGAGTCCTAATGAACATGACTGCTTTGGAGAGATAAGCAACTGCTAAACCCTTCTGCAGAAAGATCCCTAAGCAAGTACCTGTTCCTTCCCACAGGGCAACAGCCTTTCAACCCTCCCAAAATAATTCCCCTCATGCCATGTAAAAAAAAAAAAAAAAAAGTTATTGGTACTAGGATGTGCAGACATTCAAGATTAAAAAGGAATAATTATATCACACTGTAACAACAAACTCAAAATTTACTGATGGATATATATGTGTATATATATATATGATGTTCTTACTGTACTACTAGCTGCTGACACACAGATCCATTATCTGTTATCAGTTCATTCAGTTTTAATTCAAGGTGAACTTTTCCCTGGAGGAAAAAAAAAAGAAAAATATTTTTTAAACACCTTTATTTTAAAATTACCGGTTAAGACAATATAGTGTATAATTAAAAAGAAATTAATGTTAATTTCAATACATCCACTTCAAAAGCAGGCATTTAGTGTAAAGTATGTATCCTGCAAGTACTGTAAATGAAACGTTTTCAACTAGGGGAGACAATGATTAAGAAATGTATCATCACCATTAACTGCACACAGCACATGAATTGTTCAAGTTTCTACAGATCTAACATTAAAAAAAAAAAAAAAAAGTCTTTCTTTCCAGCATGAGGAAGTATAGAGAATAAAAGGGAAGTATAAAGAGTAAAAGTTCCTCTCAATCCTTTTATCCTAAGCCTTGGAGGACCCCATGAATAAACGAAGAGTGAGTTCAGAAGAGTTTCAAAAGGAATCTTAATGCAAACTTGAAAGCTCAAGGCAATTACATAAATAAAAATAATATAATAGCATAGGGGGCTATAACAAATAACCTTTAATACACAGCTGCAAAGTTTGCTCCATTCCACCAGACTGAACACCCTTCAGAAATCTTATTCCAGTGCAGCTTTTAACCATCTTGTGAAATCTGTTGATGCTTTGGCAGAACAGCAAATACAATCAAAGGAGACAAAAAGGTGACAAAAATATCTAAACTCAGTCACCTCCTCTTTTTCTGATGTAGTAGGATGGTGCTTGGCATTTACTAAGACATTATCAGAAACAAGAATACAGAAGCTATGGCATGGCATGGATTAAGCTTGGAGCTCTGCAAGGGCAAGCCTGCTCTACCCTCTCAAAAGAGGCCGCAAGAACTCCAAGCTACTCCATGCACCTTTCTTAGCGTGTCCAAAGCTGTGTACAGCCTTGCTCCAAACATTTGCCTCAACAATACTGCTTCGCCTTTCCACTCCTGACTATTGGCACTGGCTTTCATGAAGCACACTTCATATATTCATATTTCATGTAAGAGACACTGATGCAAACAAAGACTAAAGAGCTGGATAGACAGATGTGTTAGGGTCTCTGCACATCTCCCTGTGTTTGCACAACTATGTAAAGAGAGAAAACAGCCTCAACGGATCCTGCGGTTCAAATGAAATAATTCAGAGTTAAGACTTTAATCACTGCATTACCTGTGTTCAAATTCTACCATCCACAAACCAATAGAGAGTGGGTACTCTGGGCAGTGATTGCTGTATGATTCCCTAATCCTTAAACTCTTCTCTAGAGTGTTTATAAGCAACTGTCCAGAGACAGAAGACGAGGCAAGACAGACCTTCAGCAGTATTTCAGAACCTATGCACTCCTATTTGTTTTAGATCTGTGTAGTTGATAAATAGAACATTAGATAACACTGATTTGTTCATGATTAGGATTCTTTATTCAGCTGAACAACAGGACAAGTTAGGTCTGGAAGGTAATTGTTGCAAAAGGAACAACAATCTGAATGACAGTTTTGCTGCTACAACCCTAAAATGGAAATAAAACCTGTAGCTGACCCTCTTCACATTTCTAAAACATTAACATTTTGACATAAAATTGAAATGCTTTTTTTGTAAATCCCCTGGGGCAAGGGTTGTATTTTTCTCTCTGTCGGTCACATGGGAGGAAACCTAAAGTTTCTTTTTTTTTTTTAAAGGAAGTTTTAAGTGCAAGTATTTTTGGATGTCCGCCAAGTGTTTTGCAAAATGTTACTACATGCGGTGGAACACAGGTACATTAAGAAAATATTTGTCAGGCAGAGAAACTCTATTACAAAAATAGATTTACAGGCTGAAAACAGGATATTGAGCAGGAAGCCCACAGCCTTACAAGGCAAAGTTCTTGAATGACAAATGAAGAGACAGTACTACTTATTGTAATAGCTGACAACTACTTTAAGTAAACAGACCTAGTGAGCAACTCAAACACACCTTTCTTTGCTCTTAAGCAAAAGAAAACAAAAAGAAAGTCTCAAACTCAAGTGATGTGTTCTTCTGGAGTAGTCAGTATAACAAAAAGTTTACTGACCCTGAGTGTTACCTATATCTGTATTTTGTCCAAAACACATTGCTGTGATGGTGATGATAAAATGGCTGCATCTGAGTGAGTATCTCCATGACAATCATAACCAGTTTTAGGCAGATTGTTACCGTTTTGTTTGTTGAGAGCAGTGTTATGGTTTCCTAAGGCAGCTCATATGCAGATCTATATTGCAGCTTTGAACAAATATACAGCTGGGTTTTAAATGCAGTTGCGCAGGTTAGTTTTAGACCAAAACATCAAGAGAAATCAGTCATTCTTATAAGACAAATAGGAACAACTCCATATGCAAATGCACTTTTGAAGATCCGTTGGTCTCCAAGCAGTTCATAAAGCCAGGCAAGTACCATTTTCATTTTATAAAGAGATTTACAGTTACCTTGCCTGATACAAGCAGGAGGAAAACAAAAGCTATTCATTCTGGCGCTAATATTCATATACAAGTTACCAAAAAAGCCAAAAGAGTGCTCAAATCACCAGCCCACATGTCAGAATCACAAAAAGCAATGTTCAATCTGGATCCTACTGAGAAGATTTACTCTACATCAGATTTCTTTTTTCTTGGATTAGAAGACTGAGCTGTTTGAATTTACACAGTGGCCTGAGGTGCAATCTCTCTTTCCAAAGAAATTTAGGCATTTTATCTGAATGAACATCGGACGAATCTATCAGAAATAATCACTTCATGTCAGGTTAAGCCAAAACCTTGCTAACTCAAATACACAGTGCCTCTAATTTACTGAACTTCACCTTCACTTCAGATTACCAGTACTATTATAAAGATGTGGACCTAGAACATAAGATGACAGGTACACACAGCTTTTGCATTAGTATCTTGTGCAATTTATCCTAGAGAAGTCTTAAACTTATAATAGGTAACATGGTTTTAGGAAGTGACTGCTGTCTGTCTCACTCTCCTTTCTCTTTTTTTTAAATTATACAAGTATTAGCAAGTAATTCCAGAGGGGGAAAAAAAAAAAAAGACATGGCATTCAGTACACTTTTAAGTCTTCATAGAAACCGTGAAAATTTGGTCATTAATGAATTTAAGTCTCCTACGATGCCCATTTCATTTGTCCAGAGAGGTAGAGCCTACAATTTCCCAAACAGACTGCAAGAATAGCTGGCAGTGTAAAGAAAAAAACAGAAAAAAAAAAGAGCCAAGAAAAGCAAAAGATACACTTATTTGAAGAAACACATCAGTCAATGCCAAAGCATTTTATGACTCAGCCTGGATTGTGTACATCTGCAAACCGTACACAACAACATTCATCTTTATTCATTGTAGAATGAATATGCATCTCTACCATTAATGTATCTGATATACAAGCTATGCCTTACAGCAAACTTAGCTTGTAGGAAAAACAGAGTCCTGGTACACACAAAGCACTGGGTTCTTGAAAGAAATAGTGTTTCCTTTTAAAAAAAAACTGCCATGAACCCTGGCCATAGCCAGGGAATACAAAATACTTAAAACCATCCTTGCACTCATCACAACGAAAATACTCACATAAAAGAAATTAGAAAAAAAAAAGTTAAATATTGTTTAGCCCTACAAGGAGCACAACACATTTGAAAATTATTTTTCTTTTTCAAACTGTCACTGAGGTTTTAAATATCTATCCGGCCAACACACACACACAAACACACACTCTAAGGCAAGATTACCATGAGGAGCTTGCATGTCAGAAACAAAGTGTCATTCTTTATTGGAAAACTCACACAAGAGTGTTTGACATGTCTCAGCCATAGGAAAATACCAAGTAAGAGTTTATATTCAACTGTGAACTACAAATTCATGGAAAAAAATCCAAAACATAGAAAACTGCTCAATTATATGAAATGTAATTGAATATTCACAAGCTTAAGTTTTACTCATAGAAATATTTATAGTAACATGACAAAAAGCAAGAACTTTTCTTTTTTAAATGAATGAAGAAAAACAGAGCATAGGTGAAAGCTGAAAGGTCATTTCAGCTTCTATTTTGAAAGGATTTTCTCAAATTTTCAGTGCAATTAGACAGTAGAAGTGGAAAAAGGAGACAACTATGCCTTATTTTCAACAGGTAATAAAAAGTGCTCAGATATTGTTTTATATATCCCCAAGCGTTGCCTTCTAAGCTTAGAGAACACACTTGCACATTAATTCTGTCCACACATTCACCTTCTATAAAAGTACTCAGAAATTTCCAAAGAACAACACAAACACTGCAAAGTCTGAGACTTTTTATCAAACAACTCCAGTTTTGAAGATTTTACTCTTTCATATTATATGACAGAGTTTCAAATGGTAAAACCAAAACTGATTTAAAAAAAAGTCTTTTCCTAAACCCTTCACCCCCTTCAAGCACTTAAAATTCCTCTTATATATTTTTAAGAATATAGACTTATATATTGATATATATTCTAGAATACATATATACTGATAACACAATATCTTCCATTAGACATTTCCCAGACAGTGGCCTCAAGTATTCTATCAATTTTGAAGTTGTTATAAGGAACCATACAACTAGTTTAGAAATGCTAAATATGCATTATTCTTTAATCAAGCTGAAAGACAACTGCCTCAAGAATAAAAAAGGCTGACCTCCATCTGTCATAGTTCAATATAAATTCTCCCATTATATATATTTACATATATTAAATTTTAAAATATAAATGTGAAATCTAATACTTACCTGAACCTCTGAATTAGAATCAATAGGCTGAAGCAAAAACCAGCTCTCTTTGCCTGTGTAGTTGCATAAATCATCTTTTTTGATCGAAACCTTTCCTGAGGTCAGGGAGAGGGAGAAAAAAAAGGTGGAGGCATAAATACCACTTTCATGTGAATAGGTCAAATAGCTCAAGAGATCTGAGGTCTTGATAGTCTCTTAATCTTGTTAAAGCTGGTGATGTGATGATGTTATATGAAAAGCTCACAGCAACAGGAAACTAGAAACACAGAACAGAAGAGCAGAAGAGCCTATATAAAGACAAATTAATCTAAATGTAATCCGTTATCTAGGTTATCTAATAAATTCAGATTACACAAAATAAAGAATGCGCTTGTGCTTGTAAGTTATGTAGCATAATAAGGTTTTGAGAGAACAGTAATGGTTTTGAAGAACATTTAAATAAGAAATTGAAGGTAAAAGCCTTTTGCACATGTGATTGTTATTTGGAAAGCTGTTATACCAAACTATCTGGCATCCTGGTGCAAATTATTTCTTTCCTCAATTCAAATAATTCAAAAGAAATTGTATCTCTAATTTTTCAGATAAGCTACAATCATTTTCAGATAAGCTATATCAAACATTTTGCAGTAGCTTATTAGCCACTGAATTTACAGGTTATATTGGCAGAGATAGAATAAATTATTTAGCTCTTTCTATATAGATATACGAGTAGCCACAATTATTCAAATATTCTCAAAAGTGGAGAAGAGACAGTAAATATATTGAATAAGAACATAAAGTGTTCTATTATTCTAAAAAATATGGATTAAATATACTGAAGGCAAGATAAGAAAATGCTGTTTCCAAAACATTAAATGAACATTTAGCTTTAAGTGCACTATGCAACTTTTTGAAATAGGCATCAGTTTAATGATTGTATTCATTAAACTACAGAGCATGATACTGAAAATGACTGATTTTTTTTTTTTTAATTATGCAATATGTAGGGAATATCCCAGAACATACCTATACGCAGGTCTTTTTGCAAAACACTCTTATCATAAATATAGAAGGACAACCATTGGAATGTTCTTGGAATCTCAAAGTAAAACTCTTCTCCAAAATAAGGGCTGAAAAGAAAGACTGAAAATTAAAACAGCAAAGCACTTACTGTAATACATACAGAACAATTACTAAAAAGCAGCATTTTACTGCAGTCACTGTTTTCACATTGAACAGAGAAAAAGACATGTTATCTTAAATACTTATTTCCTCCTGAAAACTGAACTAGTAAATGCATTTCTCCAGCTAAATAAGTCCACGACTGTAGTTATGGTTCACTGAACTTCACGGCTGTACTAATAAATAGCAAGAACTATTTAAAGAGCATCTTCCTCTTCCTCAATATATGGAATCCTACTCACATTTCATAATAATATTAATAATACCTAATAATAATAATAATACTTAGATATCCCAGAGCATGTAGCTGTAATAGTGCTTCACTTCAACAAAGAACCTAGAATTTCGAGATGTAAAAGTGCCTATATACCACTTCAGCTATTTTACCATGAGTTTTTTCTTGTTGCTTTTGAAGCTGCAAGGCACTAGCAGAATGAACAGCTAACCACTCAGGGAGGTAAGGCAAGCCATTCTGTGTTAGTACAGCTTACAGAGACCAAAACAGGAATTTCAAGAGAGAATGAGGCCTATTCAGGGAGGTATCCCACACCAAAAGAAACTCTGATAAATGGAAGAGTTCCAGGTCCTTCATTCTAAAAACAGGTTTTACAAGACAGTCACCAAAAGTAGAATTCCACCAACACAGAACAACTACAGAATATTATGTCAGGTACAGGAAATGACAAGGAGAGCAAATATCAAACAGATTCCTTTCCCTTGAAAATAATCTGGTAAGAAAAAGTATGTTATTGTGCCCAAAGGAACAGAATAAAATAATGGTGAAAGACATTTTAGCATGTTTCATTTTAAAAGTACATTACTACAGTACTTACTAAAGTACATGAGCCTCAATTCTGCCTTTTTCCACTTACTCTCAAGATTTACACAATGCTCTACGTCACTTCAAGTCAGCTCTCACATTAAGGAGACACATACACATAAATACATATGTTATTTTCATTCTGCATCAAGGAGGTCTTGTTCGCCATATCTACTTAAAAATTAAGCTTACCTTAAAGATTTTTCAACTACTTGCGTACGAAAGACTTCCTCCTGGTCCAAGTTTATAGTACAGAAAACATCTCTCATTTTGTTGGGTACTAAATGTTTAGCTTCACCTGTAAATACAAACAATGACTATAAATATTGACGGCACAAATATTTTACAGTTTGAACAAATGTCCAAAATTAACTTTTGGATTTCTTCTCCTATTCATTCTATTCACCTTTTAAGATCACTCATTCATAATGTTCACAGGATCCAATATGTACACAGGAATTGCTACACCCATCTTCATGTGGGAATGAGAAATCGACAGGAAGACAAGAGCACCCTGACTCATCACCACCACTTCCTGCAGCACCTGCACTTTCCCTTGAGAGGTCTCATCTCGGCCTTGACCCTGGCCAGCTTGCTAAATCCGAGCAGCCTGAGGTGATCTGGCATTGGGTCATAAGATGAAGTGAGGATCTGACTGAGCTATTGTTCACTCAATATTTTCTCCAGAAATATTTAGGTTAAAGGAAACTGTTTAATGCAAGCTCACCCAGCAGATTCTTATTCATTTTCCACAATAAATAAATAAATAAATAAAAACAGACCCTTAAATAGCATGTTTTCAAAGGTTCAGTTGCAAGTAGTTTTCCCCTGATCCCAACAGTCTGGGCTAGTAGAGAAATGAAAATGATGAAATGATTCATGAAAATCAACTACTGTCTAAATACACCATGGATAAAGACAAGCTGGACAGGGAGGCTGTAAAGAGTCAGGGTGGCTGTCAACACAGGAACACAATGATTTGTTGGGTCCTGAGACTAGCCCACTGCAAAAAACACACACTGGACATCAGACAGCCCTTTCTGGAAGCAGTTACTTCTACACATCTGCTGTTAAAAACAGCTGCCAATAGTCAAATTGAAAAGCTCTTTGAAAATCTTAGTGCTTCAGACATCCACATTTATTTATGGCAATACTACACTTTAGCTTAAAGTGCTAGGTATGTCCCCTATGATGCTTCCTTCCCCTCTAAAAGTCTTTGTATGCAGCAATCATACCCTTTTCAGTTTTTATTCTGCTACAAGAAATGAGGCAAGCTTTTCTGGTCCTCTCCCGTATTAAATACTTCTCTCTGTATCTGTCCCATTTAAACTATTAATTTAAAGACTGACAACCAGAACTGTACAGAGTATTCCAAGCTAGGTCTTATCCAGGAGCTTTTACAGTTGCATTCGTACTTACATTTCTACTAGAAAATTCTCTCCTAATAAAATATAGAAGCAAAGTTATCTAAATCTCTGCTATAACATATTAAAGGATAACAGAGCTAAAGATGAATGAAGTACATGGGTAAAATGATTACCTCAGTAATGTTACTTCCAATCAGTTATCATTTCCACTATAGCTTAAAACTATATTTGAAATGTGTTTTCTAGAAAAATGCAGATGTGAAGCACTGTGGGAATAAGATCCATTGCCTATGTTGTTAGAATTTAAAACAAATTTAAACAATATTTAAAAACAAAATTCTTAATTACGTACACTGATAGTCTTGAATATTAACTAAATAACACGTGACATTTCAAAAGCTGCTATAGCTATAGCTGTAATCAACAGAGAACATGGTGGCTTAGCAACAACAGAGACTGAACTTCTGGATGGCCTTTTCACCATCAGATTTGTGTACCCTGATGGAAAGTATGAACAGACACTGAATTAACTGCAACTGTTAAAATTCTGTTCTCAGAAGCATCAATGAGCTTTTCATCAGCTTGGGTGTGGGAGAGAAGGAAGTAAACATTATTTTTGAATGTCATGCTTAATGTTGAGAGATTAAGACACATCAAAACCAGTATGTAATGCCATGAGACCTCAAAAAAGAGACTAAACTCAAAACTATACTTCAAGTGAGAAAAGCAACAGAGATTAAAGATCACTTCAAAATATGCTGTTTTAATACAACAGCATGTGAAATAGTTTCCCCCTCAGAGGGCTTTTGATGCTGCAGTTTGCAATTAAAGTGCATGACCTGCATATGCCAGTTACATAAGGGCCTTCTAATTTTTTATCAATACTTAATCATTTTATTGTTACATAAAATATTTAAGCTCAAGTATTATTTTGGTGCCACTCTAAATCCAGAGTATGGTGAACTCTGAAAGGACATTAAAAGTATTAGTTTATTCAAATAATACAAATTAAGTATTTTCAGACACCTTCACCATTTTCATGCCTATACTGTAATCTTTCAGTATTAAAAAAGAACATTATTAGGAGAACTTCCTTAGGAAGGAATAGGATAAACAGAAGTTCTGATTTTCTAATGAATGTTGCAGCCCAGATATTAAGCTTTAAAGTACACAGACTCTTCTTCTCTTAATAATTTTAGAATAACTTTTGCACATATTCGTGTTATTCTCAAAGTATAAGATTTCACATTTTTCCAAATTCCTCTTAACATGTTTGATTCTGAGAGACTTTTCAGTCATATAATGATCCAAATCTTTTAAGAGCCCTTACATTCTTAATAAAAAGCATAAGTTTCTAATTGATTACACTGCAGGCAAATCTCAGTTTTTCCTCAAAAAACCCAGGTAGTATAAAGCAGCTGCATAAAAATAAAGTATGAACAATGCATATATAATCTGCCTGAATTTTCTGATTTTCAATCTGCTTATCAAGTATGCAATTCTGAATGACAATGATGGCAAATGGGAGGCAGTTCCACTGTTCAAAAAATAAAAAAGAATAAAGAAAAGTGAGAAAGAAGTGAGAGAGAAGTATACTGAAGAAATGTATACCAGTGTTTTCCAAAGGTTTGTTTAGAAAGCAGAGATAGTATGAAGGAACACCAAATAAAGTTGTTCTGGGGAGAAGACAGCAATAAAACCAATTTTGGCTTCAACTGTAAAAGTGTATTTCAAACCTTTTCACAGCAACTATCGTTTAAAAATGTATGTTGTGATACTTGCTTCAGAAACCTTGCAGTTCAAACAGCAAAACGTAGGATTCAGACAACAGCAATAATAGAGATTTTTGTTTTAACCACATCAGTTCACCCACTTCAGTCACTGAATTGACCTAAAAGAGAAATTTTCACATGACACTTTCAGTAGCCTAATTCAAGAGAAAAAGCATGAAATACACTGCTAGAATAATAAATATCAACCTTCCTACAATATTTTGAAGAGAAAGACATACATAATTATTTCTACTTATATGACTTTTAAACTAATGTCACTACCATTCAAGTGCTTACTTTGGGAAAGCAACAAGAAATCAAAACACTCCGGTCAATTAGGTGTATATATATAGTTTGTTTTTTAAAATATTTCTAAAAATTGTGAATTTCCCTATATAAATCCTTGTTAAATAAAAAAAAAAATCTCACTTCAAAATAACAAATATTAGATGAAATCTAAGCAAAAAGGAAAAGCACGTTGCTAATAAACACGTAAGTATTAAAGCAATAAGAATTCAGGTAATTAGCATCTAATAAATTAAATTCCGTGTTACCTTAATGTTACAAAAGTTAAAGACAGCACTGTGGCAGCTTACTAAACACAAAAGTCCTGTCCCTTGCCACCATTTTATACATCATTTGTACAATGTAGATGTAGCACAAAAATACCAAGTTAATTCTTGTTTTGACTTAAAAGTGCATCAGAACCTAAACAAAAGCAGCAACTAGGACAAGTTCACTCAGAGGATATTGTGAATGGCATACAAGTGTACAATCACTATTCATCCTTTGACAGGAAAATGAAACTGAGAAATGTAAAATAACTTTATGGCCATGAAGTACAAAGTTTTCTATTCAGGGAACTAAACATGCTGTACAGCAACAGCTACATCCGCTGTAGAGGTGGAGGATAATCTGAGACAACCACATGGTGCTAACTGCTCAGCCCAAAAAGTCTGAAATAGATTATACTCTGAATACTATCCCATGAAAAGCCCTGGAAGATGACAAACCAGAGACATTTCCACAGCTCTCCACTAGGACAGGCTTTCAGGAAAAATTTTCAAAGAAAATATATGGGAGTTTGGACCAATAAAAGAGGATCGCATCTTCACATCCTCTTATATTTGAAAATCAGAGGCATGAAACTGTACAAACACTAGAATCTAGTGTTCTAGAATCTTCTACTAGAAACTAGTATATATAGTACTATGGAATGCAAAGGTATTCCTATTTGTTTTTTTTCATTGCTATGTATGCAACAGCTACTCAGGTCAACTTAAGTATAGGCCTCAAGTCCCTTGGGATGATTTGTATAAGATTTATCATCTATCTATGTATTGTTAAAAAAAATAAAAATAAAGATAAATGAGAATTTACCACAGATAATATATTTTCTATATATGTAGAATTAAGCAGAACTGGCATTCCTCATTAAAATATGCATAAGCATTCATGAAACATATACAAAATGAATAGCGTTAAGTCCCATAGTAGTTCACATGTCAACAAGACTTAGACTTCACTTTCTACATGTGAAAAGCATGTGTCAGGATTTTTTTTTTTTTGGAAAGATATAAAGTTTGCTATGGATAACCTCAATTTGGAGGGTACACCCCACCCAGAAAAAAAAAGACACGTGAGCAAAAACATTAGAAAGAAGTGAAAATATAGCACTATATAGTGTGTAAAGAGGTCAGCTCAAAAGCTTCTTTAGCATATCGCATCTTTTCTTAATAGTGTTTCTGTTTTGTTAGCAGAAATCAGTAGTTTTACAAAAAGATTTTCACACACATGTCTTTTATCATAGCTATTACTTTCACTCATTTTTCAAATGTGCTCCTACAGATCTTCCGTGCTTTTAGCAGCCAATTCTCTATATAAGAAGCAGGTCACAACCCCTGTTTGTCATCACCTTTGCCAAGTAACTGGCTGTGGTAATAGTCAAAGCTACAATTTCAAAGTAGCAATTGCAGGGTCTATGCATAACATGTGAATGGGATGCAATAAAGCTAGTTTCAACATCCATGTTAAGAAATTAATTCCTTGTCTTCTAATGCTTAACAGAAAATTTCATTCAAGTATCATGTAATTTAAGACTCCGATTTGAAGTGGTGATACAAATCTTAGGATAAAATTAGGATACCGAAGGGAGTCAGTGAATAACTTACAACATGGAATTTCAGCGAGCTTGTGTTCAGTCTGTCCACTCAATGAGCGATGCTCAGACTCAACATCTCCTATTCTCATGACCATTTTCTACCTACTAAAGACAAACTCAAGTCTGTAGGACATGGCACAAGTCGTCAAGTAAAAATGTCCTCATTTCTCAACTAAATCTTTCACAATGAAGTCTGAACATTCAGAAGGTGTTTGTAACTGAGCCCCAGTCCCAGCACAGTGTCCAAACCAGCCTGATTCAACTAATTCTCAAAAAAGTTGATCAAACGCGTGAGAAAGGAAATAAATGGGTTACATCCGAATAGCATGAATGTATTTTGATACCCGTTCAGGAAGCCGCTCACATCCTGTTTCTCCTCCTTGCTTTGAAGCCTCTGCAAGTCACATCACACTATCTGCTTTCCTCCTCTCCCCCTCCTGCCCAAGTGCATCGCAGAGATCACGCTTTGGTTCGCCAAGCCGTGCAGCCTAGAGGTGTTTTTGGGGGAGTGCTTCCTAACCGCCCTCTCCAGAGGAGAGCCACGAGCCCCTCGTCCTCCCTCACGCGCACTCCACACAGAGCCATTAATGACCGTTTCCAGCAGGGCCTTCTACCACCGACTTCCTGAACATCAGTAATTTCGCAACGGCCGCCTGACAAACAGACTCCCATGCCCGAGCTCGGGCAGGGAGAGGGCCCGTCTCTCGGCGAGCGCCCAGGGAGCCTCCGCGCCCCCCGCGCGGGGCCGCCGCGATGCGCGGCCGCCCCCTCCCGCCGCCGCGGTGCCCCGGCCCGCGCGGCGCGCGGCGGCGTCCCTACCGTCCTTGCGGTAGAAGCAGATCTCCACCTTGCGCTCCTCGGAGCCCAGCAGCGCCTGGGCGATCTGCGCGGCGGCGCTGCGCTGCGTGCGCGGCCCGTAGAGGAAGTCGCAGGTGCAGGGCTTCTGCATGACCTCAGCGCGCGTGTAGCCGCACAGCTCGCAGAAGCCATCGTTGCAGTAGATCACGGCGCAGTTCTCCACGCGCGCGTTGGCGATGATGAACTTGCGGCCTGCGGAGGGGCCCGCGTGAGCCGCGTGCCCGGCCCCGCGGCACCGTGACGCCGCGGG
>JAWLRI010001075.1:1396712-1408672 GCA_034781795.1 Crypturellus tataupa
CCGCTCCGCGCTTGCAGCCGGGCACGGACTCAGCGAGCGGGAGGCGGCGGGGCTATTGGCGCTCCCTCGGCGGGGAGGCCGCAGCGCCGCGGTGTGCGCGGAGCGCTGGTTCGCGTCCCGCTGCGCCGGTGGTGCCGCCGCTGCAGGCAGGCGCCTGCCCTGGCCGCGGCCGAGGCCTCTGCGCCGTCCTGCGCGCGGGTCTTTCCTGCAGACGCAGGGCCCTGGTTCGAAATTCCCCGAGGGGCAGCCCGTGCCTGGGTCGGGGGGGCGGGTCGCTACGGCTCCTAGTGTGTTCTCTGCCGTGGTTCCCTGGCTGCAGGGTCTTCCTGTCCTGCAAATCCCGCGTCTGTGAAAAATTGACTGTACAGATCACTGCTGCATCCTGTCTGGGGCCGTTTGCCGCATCCAGCTCTGCTCCTGCGTTCCCCAGTGCTGCGCACACATTCCTGTCCCCGTCTTGGCTGGGCCTGGGCCGCTTTTCCAGGCAGAGCCATCTGCGTGCAGGGCAGGGGATAAAGGGGGAATAAGCTCCTCCATCACTCGAGTGCCTGGAGCAGTCGTATGCATGCAAAACCCAGATCTGCACAGAGAAACGATTCGCACGAGCTGATTTTTTTTTTCCACATTAGAAACGAGAGCTTTGTCGACACTGCAGTGTGAGATTTTGATTATCTATCTGCAGTTGGGCTGGCACTTCGAACTGAGGGGTAATTGGTGAACTCACACAAACCCAGGGAGAGTTGAAGCATCTGGAAAATGTAATGGAGAAGCATTCTGAAAATTAAGATTTATGGTTAAACTGTATGTTGCAAACTTTTAAAATCTAGATTATGTAAATCTGCCTCTAATTCTTACATACTCTGTCAAAAGTTATCTCAAATGATTACGGTAGAGTCCGCTGTTTAATCTTGCATTGGTTTCCGTAGAAAACACAGGTCTTCCACCATTCACAAAGTAAGGTTTTAGTTTTGGTGTTGTCTCAGTGCTGGGAAATCCATTTTATTTAAAAGTGCCTTCACTTAATCTAACACACTATATTCAGAACATTTTGATTGCATAATGTTAATTTTTGGCACTCTGATGTTCCATTTTAGGAGTGTGTGCATGACAGATAGATCTGCTCAGCTAAGGATGGAGTTAAGGCAAAGACTGGTGTGCTGAATTTTGACCTAAGATCAAAGATTTATTTAAAAATTAGGATGTAAATAGGGGCATTTTCATCTCACAATGAAACCTTTGACATTAGCGGAGGTGTTGTCAATGGTAATTTCTCTACTGAGGAAACTTAGAGATGATAATACTATCATCCTTCAACCACTTTCTTTGCCCGCATTTTATCAATATCAGATTACCTCATTTCACAGATAACAGCAGTATTGTTCAATATATTTGTTTTAGTTTGCATACATCATACAAATCTTTCCTGAGGAGTAATCCCTAATGGCCTACATAGTGTAGCCCTAACTTAATTTTTAAAGTATGACTACTGACACCTAGCTGAAGAGGGGAGAATATGCCTAGTTTTCTATTTTGTATATATGTCATAATTTTATGCAATGAGATACTTGCATTCTGAACAATGTCCTTAAAGCTGTCCCAAAACTTTTGAAGCACAATCTATACTGCAAAGTTACTATTAGACTTTAAATGAAAAAAAGAATTTTTGAAATTTGTAGTCACTGAGGTCATCATAAAAACAAGTTTAAAGTGTTTAAAAGTATTAAAATGAGTTCACTTGTCTTGCAGGTCCTCTGAGACACTGGGCAGGCAGGCTCTGTTCACCTCACCATTGTGCCTTCGCCCTTAAGGGTGCCATGCCAGGAGATACCATCTCTTCCCTTGACGTGTTGAGTGTTCTCGATTTATTGTGCTAACCTTAATGAAAGGAATGATTGTAATTGTGTTGCTTAATCGTATAATGAAATACATAATAGAAGATACGTATCTCTGGATTATATAGATTGTTAAAGCATTAATGTACTTTAAAAAATGGAGAGACGTACAGAAAAATAGGAAGAGGTTATTTTAATCAAGGAAAAACAGGGTTATAAGCACTCTTTCTAAAAATAAAATTAGACTCTTCATCAATCCTTAACATCTGCATTTAATATTTTCTTCTAAACAAAAAAATACAGATGCCATTATGTAGCAAATGACAGTCTTTGACAACGTATAGTATTTACCAACTCTTACACTTTAATTCTAATTTGGTCATTAATACTTGACTCATTACTGCAGTGTGTTACTTGTAGTAAAAGTGCCACAATAAACATGACATTGCCATCTTAAAACTGCTTTGTTATAAATTGTAGAGAATATACAGGGTTACAAAGTCATTGTGTTTTTATCAAAATATACAAACCCCCCCAAACCTAACACAAGCTATCCATATTTTTCTTATGAACTATACAGTTATACAAAATATCTGTAAAATTATCTTTATATGTATAAATATTCTACCTTATTTGCTTTGGTCTATAATTAACATCATACGAGTCCACTTGGAAAATATCTCCCGTGTACTTTCTTTGAAACATCACCATACTTTCTGTATTTATTCTCCTATATTCTTATTTCAACAGAACCAAAGCTGCCATGAAACCAAAAAATTTCTCCTGGGTTCATAGCATTCACCAATGATAGAATAAATAAGTGGACTATATTATTACTTAAATCAATACTGTATTATCATTTCACTTTTAGTTTTATTGTACTCAAGCTATAGATTTTTTTCTAATATTCAAGAAAACTAAGTAAACAAAATGTACCATATTTGCACACAGAATGAAGTCAAGGTTCACTACCTTTGTCCTGGCTCTTTTTTTTTTTTAAAAACACTTCATAGGGATGAAAGTACATGACTACTTGGAAATGCAGATACAGTACAACAGAGCCTTACTGTATAAAATGCAACTTGCAGGCATCTATCCTTTTTTTTTTTCACTTCATTTAAAATGAATCATATTTTTACAAAAAAAAAAAATTAATTGTAAGGTTTATTTCAGTGATGTCTTGTTCTCCCAGTTCTTAGAATGCCAAACCGTAAGACTCACCATAAACCTCAGGTGTGGCAGGGTGATGGAAATAGAGAGACAACACTTCTAGCACAGGAACTGGTGTCCAGCACATCCCTGCTATGGGTCCACTGTGCTGGGACCAGGGACTCCCTGCAGAAGCTCAAGTGGGGCAAGAGGTGCTGGCGTATTGAGAGGGATCACTGGGAAAGGAATTGGGAAAGGCTAGATGCTGTAATTTAAGGTCTGAAATCCCACAAACTGGCCCTATCCCCAGTTGTTTTTAGGGCGGTCTCGATAAACATGCAAGCAAAAATCTGAGCACTTACCTACTCCTCAAAAAAGGAAAAAAAAAAAGGCAAGTTTACTGTGAGTAGCTAAGTCATTTCTTGTTTGGGTATTATTCCAAGAGGAGGAGGGAGACTGCCTAAATCTCTCCCTCTCCAGATGAGAAGAAGAATTCTAAAAGGCAGGACTCTCAGACCTCCCAGGAGGTGGGGGCTTATATACATGATGTTTTTAAGCTGGTCAGCTTCCTAACTTTCTATCTACGGGAAGAGAGCATGAGGATTTTCTTCAGATAGATGCAAGTGAATAGTCCTATCAGGCCATTGACAATTGAATCTTTTGGGATTTATGCAATTTGGAAGACTGACTGTTATAAGTTGCACTGAATCTTTAATATATGTCTCAGAGATTTGATAAATCTGGATTGCTTTCCATATTATCACTCAGTGACTTTATGCTTAACAAGGTAACTGCAAAACTAAATATGGACATGTAAACAAATTTATACTTTTGCATCTGTTTTGTAAATGCTGAATGCCTTCCAGAACTCAACTGTACTTCAGCATACTCAAATTCATGAAACATTTCCCACCTTCACTTTAGAATACACTTCACCACAATTATTTTGTTTATAAACACATTACTTTTTTGTTCAAAAAATGCCATATATGGTTTCTGCAACACATTTTCCTTCTACAGAGTATACTTTGAACCTATGTATTTATTATGTCCAGAATGATTCTGACTCAACAAGAGCACTGTAAAACAGTTAATAGTTAGTTAATAGTGACACAAAGTAATAGGGGCTTGATGGGTCCTTTTTTTGTTTTCTTCTCTCTATATATGTTTATTAGAAGTCTATTGCAGCAGAAGTATATTCGGTCAGACTCATTCTCTTTCACATTAAGTTTGTATTATTGCAAAATACTAGTTTTTCTTTTCAGTGATTTTTCCCCTTTCTCTTTTGCATATATTGACATACATTTAGATGATATATCTTTATTTTTGTAAATGATACTGATTGGAGTGGAAAAGTTTCCCCATTTATTTCCCCTTTATATTTTTTTCAATATACAGATTTGGATTTTTCTCCTCTTTTGTACAACTGTCACTTAGAGTATAACTTCTGGAGTTATATTTTGTGTATTTTTCACTTCATTCCCTTCTGAGGCAGGAAAATGTTGATTTTCCAAGAGCTTAGCACTTGCATTGCAAAACTGTTGTTTCCTGTCTTGTAGGCCTGGGTTTTTGAATAGATGTTTCTTCTGGTGCATTCCCAGAGCAGCTGCCGTCTTGCAAATTTTGGGACATTGAAAGCAAGCATATCCTTTTCCATTATGCGCACGGATGTGCCTTTGCTCATGATTCCTTTTGGTAGAAAGATACAAGAAACTCTGTAAGCAGAACTGACAATGGTAGCGCTTTTCTCCAGTATGAATTCTTTCATGTATTTTCAGCGTTTCATTTAAAGTGAATGCCTTATTACAGTACTGGCAGACAAAGTCTTTGACCCCCAAATGAATACGTTCATGCTTCTGTAGATTCCCAGGAATGGAAAAAGACTTACCACAGGTTTTGCAGGTGTAGGGTTTTTCCCCAGTGTGACACCTCATATGCATTTTTAGGGTGGATGGACTTTGGAATTGTTTTTGGCAGTATTCACAAATGTAAGGCTTTGAAGTAGCTACATGCCAGTGTACGTGTTCTTGACTTTGTGTGGTGGCAGATTTGTCTGTTTCACAGAGCTCACAGTGAAGATTGGGCATCTCGGCATTTTCCTCTTGACTGATGCCCTTTTCCTCAGGTGCATTCCTCAGTGCATACTCTCGGCTGCATGTGTTGTGACTTTCTTTAATGGTGTTCTTGTATCCATGCCTTTTCCTCCATTTGGTCTTTTTCATTTTTCTTAGCTGTTTAGATTTCTTTTTTGGTTTGTAATTGTAGTAAGGTCTCCAGGGCTTATCATTGGAATCCTGATCACTCACATCATCACACATTTCTGGCAGCTCCATGCATTCCGAGCTGTAGAGCCGAGATGGGCTCCTTTCTTTTGCCTCCAATTCTGACTCCTCGACTAGGTTGTCCTGGCTAGACTCATATTTAGATTTTCTGCCCCTTTTGCAAAACAACTTAGATCCTAAAATATGCCTTTTTACAATAGCCTCATTACCAATTTTTACTGTTATTTGACAAAGAGGAGCAACATTACTGTCAGTAGATGTTCCAGGTAAGGCAGGCTTTGCAATGTATGTTTCAGTTTTACTCGACTCTTGAACAGTATTTGTTGTTTTGCTAGATGTACCTCCAGCCCCTGTGGTGTACTGCGTATCCTCACCTGTTTCTGCTCTGTTGTACAGCTGTGTTTTCTTTTTCTCCTTAACAGTTTTTGATTTAGTAATGCATTTGCCATAATTATCTGACCCGTATTTACAATCATCACTTATAGATTGACTAGGTAGGTTATTTGAAGATTCTGATTTATTGTTTTCTATGGAAGTGACTGTTTTACTATGCATTATTACTGATGAAACTCTGCTACTGTGCATTATAACAGAAGGTGCAGAACTGCTGTAACTGATGACAGAGGTTGAATTCTCTTTCATATTAGTGAAAGACACAATTGAGGAATCATGTTCCTGAGAACTGGAAGCATTTGCCATAGTGGAAACTGTTTTTTCAGGGTTGAAAAAGTCACTTTGCAGGTCAGAATTTAATACACCCACTCCCCAGGAGGAAGAATTTTGAGTATTTGTAGAAGCTGCTGTATCATTACGTGAAGAGCTGTCCAAGGCAAGAGTTCTGTTGTTTGTCAGTATGTTGCTTTGAAAATTCAGTGATGGTAAGTCAGAAGTAAGAGAATTTGGAATAAAACAGTTACTAGAAGTAGATTCATTAACCTGGCTGCTTACTTGAACACTTTGATATGAAGAATTTCGATAGGACTTATAAGGTAGTCGCCTGCATTTCATAGGCAAAAGTCGATAAAGCTTATATGGATACATACTTGGTTTTAAGCCTCCATTGGCTGTTTTCTTATTTACTGAGAGACGGTGATCAATTGCATGGAAAGACTTTTGGTGATTTTTTAGTATATAATAAGTCATAAAAGTTTCCAAACAGAAAATGCACTGGTATCGTCTTTCTCCTGTGTGCCAGATCTCATGTCTGGTACGATACTCAGCTAATGCAAAGACTTTGTTGCAGTAGTGACAAGGATATGTTCTTCTCCATGAATGTACATTTGCATGTCTTCGAAGACTAGACAGTGTTACGTAACTACGCTTGCAAACTATGCAAGTATATAATATTTGGCCATCAACAACTTTAACTAAATGATCTGTTTCTGGCAAAGTGCAGCTTGCATTGGAATAATCAGTTATGCTGTTTTCAGACAATAGAGGCTCTGTGTTTGCATATGAATTGCCATTCCTTCCATCTGTAGCAGTATAGTTATCTGAAAAATTTTGTTCGCTTCCATTGTGAACAGATAAACTACTTGATCTCATACAGACTTGTTCATGACTTTCCAGTATATTTAGATTTGCAAATTGTTTGCTGCAGTATTTGCATATGAAAGTTTCCTGGTGCTCTGAATGATGCTGAAGATGAGTACTGAGCAAAGCTCTATCATTGAATGATTTTGTACAGCAGTTACAGTTGAAAACAGATGGAACTACAGTTGCCACAGATACAGGGATGTTAGCAGACTTATTTTCTTCTTCTCTGGGTAAGTGGAAATCTCCAGCTTTATTTTGAGGTTTTGAAAAAGAAATAATTGTTTGATCAGCAGCAGCTTCATGTTGGACCTCTGTATTGGATACTGTAGAGGCTGATGCTTTCGCTATAGCCACGCCAGCACTCTGCGCCTTAAAGGCAGTCTTAGGAGTGCCACAGGTCTGTTTTCCTGGCTGTGTGAGTGGTGTAGCTTTGAGATTTTCGTAATGCTCTTCACCCATCTTATATGAAGGACTCTTGTCCTGTTCCAAAAAAGATGTTCCTTGAAAAATATCTCCCCCTGAAGAGACTGCATATGAGTGTTCAGCTAATGTACTGGCTGATTCAGCATCTTTGCAAGCCTCACTTCTGTCAAGGCTAGTGTTGGGTGTTTGTATTGCCTCGGATACCTTTTTGAAGCTTGCTCTCAAATCAAGTGGAGAAAACACACTATTCTCAGTTTCAAAAATTGAGAATGCATTTGTAATTCGTGGTCCATTTGTGACAGCTGAATCTTCATGTCTCTTTTCGTGTTTTTCCTCTTTGACAGTTCCTTTTTCATTGATACAGTATGCATAGGGGCAGGGAGAACTTGAAAAATTAACGTCTGTAAGATCTTCTAGAAATGATATTCCCAGTTTTTTCCCTGCAGCTGCGAGGTCTGTTACAGTTTCTTGCCTTTTAACAACTACTGTGGAACTGTAGATGTAATTAAGAATTTCTGTAAACACTTCAGCTTTGAGATCATCTAACTCCAGTACGTGACCCGAAATGCAGATAGTACGACTCCAGAAAATGTTTTTAAAATAAAGGCTTGAAGCTGCCAGCACATTACTGTGGGCTTTGAACTTGGTATCTTCCACAATTATGGTGACATCACATAAAATACCCCGAATGCGCTGTTCATTTAAAATAGAAAGTACAGTGTCACTGTGGAAGTCATCCTTGAGGTCCTTTGAATGTGACATGACTGTCATCTACAAGGGAAAACAGAAGAATTAATCTTTTTAATCTTTAGAGGTATTTTTCATTCATTTTAATGATAGATTGAGTTTACAGCCGTATATTTAAGTTTTAAGAATGAATATAGTTTTGCTATATAATTTGAAATGGAGTCACATGAACAATATTGATTTATACACAAGATAATCACTAGGTACCAATTATTTACTCCTAGCTGACTAATACAGCCATCAAATGTATCATCATGTCTGTCAGTTACAAGTTCTGTCTCATTTCACTGGGCTGCGCTAATTTCTCAACAAATAGCTACGAACAGGTCAAGGATGCAGGAGTTCCTGTAGCTCCTCAGTAGGATCCAGAGACTTTACCTATCCCCAGGTGGGTCTGTAGCCAAACCTGGGCCTTTTTGGATAAAGTGACTGTCACTCAGCCCTGGTGTCACCGAAAGACCTAAAGCTGCTTCATTCTGACTTGCCAGCAGTGGCTTGGATGCAGCCCACATGGAAGGGCTCGCTGAACCCTCAAGGTGATTTGTCCAGGGCACATCCAAGTGACTTGGTGGCCTTTATCGGAAGGCCAAATTGTTGTGGTTTTGTGGATACTGAGGACTTTATTTTCTGGGGCCAATTGTCAAACATGTAACAACACAACTGCATTTCATCTCCTTATTAACCTAACATTTAACACAGAATCTGAGATCCTGTGAAATGCATTTTCAGTTACAGGGCGAGGCTTTATGGGCAAGTGAATGCACAGGCATCACCATTTTGTAAACAGCACTGGAGCATGTGCAACAGTACTTATGTAATTCCTTTACCTTTTTTTAAATTGTGATTAAGGTTTATTAGATACATAGCATTTACTTTAAAATGATAGAATTTTATTATTTTTTTCCAATTCAATGAGTAAAACTGCAAGCTAAAAGCAATATTTTTTTTTCTTCAGGTATAGTTTATTTATCCTCACAGTTTGCAATATGCTAGTGTGTGTTTGTTCTTAATTTTTGTTACACGGTAAGATTTGCTAAGCAAACAACAGCCATCTAGAACACATTGGCTCTCCCATCCAAGCCATTAGCAAGTAAGTCTTTGCTGAGCTTGGGGCCTTTATCACAAGGTAAGTAACAGGACACATAGCCCCGTTGAAGCTAGTCTAGTTCACACTTCACACTGTTTAGCAAAAATCCACTGACTGCTTCACTGCCATTTAAGTTATACAAACAAGAATGACAATGCTCCAGTGAAGACCAAGACAGTGCCCTATGTGAGATATCATCATTCAGTACTGTTGCTTCTCTAAGGCAGATATTATCAATGCAAAAGGTGAAAACTGCTATTGAGAGTTGTGAACACACAGAGTTCACAAGCTGTGACCGACGCCAACTAATGCATATCTAATATGTAGATATGCTGTGGATATCAAGAAAGGAATTCATCAGTACTACTATGCCAGAAATGTAGATATGCATATTGATTATCTGGTCACTTGCACTAGCTAGATGCTAGTCTAGATGTAAGATGCTAGATGTAAGTCTAGATGCACTGTTTTCTGTTTTTAAATCTTAAAACCATATTTTATAATATGTTTGTTCATTGCACTTATTTGGTTTAAGGTAAGTGGTATTAAAGATTGATTCACTTGGAATGATGACCTGAAGTTCACAGTTAAGGATGTTTGTCTCCTTTGGTTTAGTGCCTGGAAACCCCTACGTAATCGTAGACAGCTTCTAGCATATCAAGTCTTCTACATGAAGAACACTGACAAGAACACTTTTCTTCCAGCAAGTAGCCACAATCCCTTAATTGATTCTTTTTCAGACTGACAATGTCTGAGATTATGTCTGACTTGTTCATGTGATGGGGTATTAGAAACCAACTGTCAGACATCAAAAACATTTCACAAAGGAAGCTATTGATACAGTTATTTCCTGAGTACAGGATATAAATGCTGTCCACGCTACCTCCCAATGAACTCCCCCATAGATACTTGCCTGTACTTTTTCTGCTTCTTTGTAGTAGACAGCTAGTTTTAGTTCAAAGACATACCACCCGACATACTGTTACTAAATATACCAACTTCTATTCTAAGTGGCATTTATACACAAAGCCTACAACCTGAGCATTTTTAGTAGGAGTCTTATTATTCAGCTAGCTATTTTGAAATTTATCACCTCTCGGGGAAAAGTGTTTTCAATTTCTACTTGCATCTCAGTAGACTGCTAGTTTTTGTAGTCTTCATTCCTTGTGTAAAGATAGTAGAATTGCCATTTGGACACTTGTTTTCTCCCAATGTGCTGAACTGTTTGCTTATATTTCACTGCAAGATTATACAAAAAAAAAAAAAAATACTCTGGAGCAAATTAATTTTCAGAGCCATCATTTTCGCTTATCTCCCTAACAGACAGCTGGTCTGTTCCCTAAACAGTCTACTTCTTCATCTGTGTAATGATTCTCTACTGCCTTTTTTTTTTTTTTTTTTTTACCTGCCTTGCCTCTTGCATTTGTGTGTGTGTAAGAAATACTGTAAGATCAGAGTGTCCTATCTGGCACACATTTTAGGAACATTTTACATTCCGTTTGCAGCTGTGGGAAGTACTGTAAAAGAAAAATATCTCTTTAGTTCCCTAGGGTGCTGCACTGAGATTAAGGTACACAGAAATTTGATGAATCCTTACTATATATTTTCTATTATAACACTGGAAACATTTAAAATATTATGTTTTCTTTCTGCCTATTGTTATAGAATTATGGGAGAAGTTTTGGTATTTCAAATGTTGCCCCAAACCTATTTAAGTGACATTTTTGGGCTATTTAACCCATTATAGACTTTAAATATTTCTTTCTCAGCCTCACATTATTTCCTGTAATTTTGATTTCAGACTGCTGCAGGGGATGAGAAGCTTAAAGAAGATTATACTAATATTGGCAGATCTCTGCAGCCATCAGATGAACCACTCTGAAAGATTTGTAATTCTTTCTCATTATTAGCACCCCTAATTCGATCTTTCATTTCCTGGTTTAGACTTTCTATCATCATTTCTCATCATAAGGAGAACAGCCTTTAAACCTTATCAGTGCACCCACGGAAGACTTACACTTTTCTTTGAAGTCACATATCTCGCTATGAAAACTGCGCCCCGTCTCACCTTCCGTAAGAGTGATTTGGCGCTTTGTAACTCGCCTGGCTTTACAAAATAATCTTTTCATAACATACGTGTGCCATAGTATGTCTAGTTCTTTCTGATTTCAGAAGGTTTTGGCCTTTTTCCATGTCTCTTCTGAAACTTTTAATTAAGCGAAACATGGGAACTCCTACCCAGGGAAGCCGGGGCAGGAAGTGGCGGCTGTGGACTCAGCACCAGCTCCCTCGTCCCTCGCCCGCGAGGTGGAGCTGGATCCATGCAGGAGGCCCCGTCCCCCTTCCCGGCGAAGCCAGACGCGATGGCGAGGCCTGCGCAGCTCCGGTAATGGGAACCGCTGCTGCAGAGTTAAAACGCAATTGTTGTTTAATCCCCTATGAATTACATAAAATATAAGCTGCTGATACAGCAGTTAATTTGACTATATTTCTCTGTCTTTAGAAATAGAGCCCCTTGAGACATCAAACATTTGGCAGCTCAACTGTCTAGATAACTTGCAGGCGCTTCCTGTTCATGGGTAATAGCTGAACCCTGGGCAAAACTGCGCTGCTGGCTGAGGAAGCTGCGCTTATTAACCTAGGAGATGACTTTGCTAGCACCGTCAGGAATACTTACATGGTTCATGCTCACGTGCCGAGTATGTCCCTGGTTTTGAGCTATGTGCCAATCACAGCTCGTTCCTCGCGGCCCTCGTTAGCAGGGAGGAGGACAAAGGCGGCAGCTCCGCGTAGCGCAGGGGCCGCTTGGGGCGCCATGTTTGGTGTGTGCGGGGCCTGCGGGCGCCGCGGCTGCAGCCGCGAGGCGGGCGCCGGGCGCGGCCGCCATTTTGCCTCGGTGATCCG